>APFE030966762.1:0-12607 GCA_000404065.3 Pinus taeda
GTTCTCATCACCCACATTCCACAAGCTTTTCAATCAAGCAGTCAAGCAAGGGTTCCCTAAACCTTGGACTGAGAGCCTCATTATCCCTATTTTTAAAAGTGGGGATACAAATAACCCCTCTAATTATCGGACAATTATGATCAGCCCTCTCTTAGCCAATTATCAAACAATTATGATCACTCAACAATAGACCACCTACGATATGTTGTTGTTGTTGTTGTGGAAGAGGAGCAGAGTCTGGAACAGCTGTAGCTGAACTGTCATGAGGAGCAGGTGAACTGTCATAAATGAATCAAGCACTCTGAAACTGAATGGGCTTGGCGTAGTCTGGAATATGAAAGGACAAGTCCTTGTCATATCCAAGACCAGTTCTGTGCTTGTTGTGGACAAGCTGTTCCCAAGGTCTGATGATGAGCTTGGGAAGTGCAGACTAAACTTTTGCATCTGCATGTACAACTGCTGCATTATTAGCTTGCTGCTGATGGGTGGTTGTCTCAATGTTCTGAACAAAAACAGGTTCAGAATGACTTCTCTGTTTTAATTCTTCTTGCTGAAGCTGAGATTCCAACTGCAAAAATTCAATGTTTTCTTGTACATTTTTCAAACAGATTTGAATGTCTGCAACAATGGCTTTATCAATCATAATTGTATTTTCCATGGTAGAGTGTATTAGAGTATTCAATAATTCTAATACAATACCCATTCTATCCATGATCTCAGTTTATAGCATGTAATGCTGTAAAAAGTTCCAAAATGTAACGCTGTCAACAAAATCAACCTGTTGTAATGATACTATGTAAAAAGGGTCTGAAAGTATGCCAAGTATGAAAATAAAAGTGCTGCAAACAAGACTGTAAACTATCTGAAAACTGAAAATGTATAAACTAGCAACCATCCATCATCCTGAAAATAATCAAAAACCTTATTTTATTATGAGATGCCACCTTCCTCTTGTCACTACTCTACTTGCTAATTTTTTCTCAGCGTGCTGATCACGATGGACCTGTGATGTTGACTTGGTCCTTTACAATTTACTTGCAACATTCTTGATCCTTTTTCTTTGGAAACTTTACTTTCTTTCAGTGATAGACCTTTTTCAATATTCACTTAGCCCCAATGGAGTTCGTAGAATTTTTCAAAAAGAACAAATAAAAAATAAAAAATCCGTCCTTTCTTTTATAAACTCCCTTCACACTTTTTTTAAAAACAATCCTTTTTTTAATAAGGTGATGAAATAAATCCTTCAAACGACATATGATAAAACGTGGAGCCAATGATAAAATGACTTCAAACGATATATGATAAAACATTGAGCCAATGATAAAACGACTTCAAACTACTTGTGATCAAATGTAGAGCGAACCTTTTTTCAATATTCAATTAGCGTTTATCTTCGACAGTCCCTTTCTATCCTTAGTAGGTCGTTAAACGTCCCTCGATACGGAGGGAAGGCCGATTTGAAGCACTGATATTGAATTCTCAGTATTTAAAATGCCGGTCTTCCAATTTTTCGTGTTTGGAATGATCCAGATTTGGCTGATTCACGTTCCCCAATTAGAGTACAAAGTGGTTAGTTTTTAAGTGTACACCGTCCGATTTTAGAGTTATTCAGAAACCTACATGTATTTATTTCGAGTGCCGAAGAAGAACAATTTCTGAGAAGTTTTCTTGATTTGGAGTCCCTGCGAAATATTCTTTGTAACGGTTCAAAAATAGGGGTCGCTTCCTCTGACATCAAGCTTAGGTTAAGTACACTCTGCCTTGTACAGATTTTTTCCCATTCGCCAAGCTATAGCTTCTACGGACGGGAATCTCTGATGCTTTTGAGATTCCGGCTTGGTGAAATTAATGTTCAAAATTTCCAGCCCGATTGGGATACATTTAGCCACAGTTTAGCGAACTCTCTTATTGCTCTGCCAGGTTATAATTTAGCTACAGTCAAGCAAGCTGTCTCTTCTTCAGCTTTTTCCAGTGGCCTCATATCAATCATCCATCAGGCTTTCGAGACGCCTCCATAGACTCTTCTGTTGCTGCTGAGAGTTTGACGAAATTAAACTTGACTTGAACTAAATCAAGCCGAATTTAAACATCGAAGAGAAGGATGGATGGCTATCCAGCGTCACAATCCGGCTCTATATCCATACATGATCCAGAAAACTATTCATAATGAAACCTCTGCAATGTCTGTTTAGTGAATCTACAGCGTCGAGAACATTTAGCATGTAAACATTCATATGACCGTATCTTCTTTGGCAAGCATTGCGTGTGCTCTGATCTTGGTCTCTTATTCCACAAAATTATTGCCAGATTTTTCACAATCTTTTGACTATTAGAATAAGGGACATTATGCAAAAAGAGACATTACGAATGCAAAAAATTAAGAAAACTTCAGACCATGTGCAAATCTTTGAAGTGCGAGGATTTCACTCGAGTGAGGAATTTTCATGACTTTAGCACAGAGGATACCATAAGTACATTACGAATGCAAAACTGTAAAAAAATATTCAGACCATGTATAGGACTTTACACTCTTTTCCTCGCACATTGGACTATGGGCATAGTCACAAAATACCATAATGACGAAGAGCAGTTAAAACCCAATAATGACTATTTCAATATCATCTCTTATGTCTACCGAGCCAGATATATTTATCTTCACCAAGGCAGAGTCCAATTGTCGGCTGAGTTCTAGTTAGTGGTCACCGGTGCTCTGAAAAGATTGCAGCAAGGCATGCCAGACATAAGACGGAGGGCGAGTTATTTGATTGTTTCATTTCTGGAGAGAGGAAGCAGGCCGTATACATGATGGACCTCTGATTTTGATATGGATCTCTGTCTTTTTCTATTGCATAGCAAATAAATAACCTACGGCTTTCAAGAATCTGACGAGATGGAACAGCATTGATACCATATGTTACCTTTAGGCGTGTCAGGGAGCGTTTCTTCTTCAGGCAGCGTTTTTTTTTGTCATTTCCTTCAGGCAGGCAGCGTTACCATTTCCAGCGTTGTCATGCAGCTTTCCTTCACGCGTTTCTCCTTCATACGTTCTTGTCAGCACCGTTTCAGTAATGTGCGTTTCTCCTTCAGACGTTCTTGTCAGCACCGTTTCAGCGTTTAATAATGAGGTGCAGTGCAGGTGTGGAAGAGGCAGCGTTTCCTTTTTTTTTTTTAACGTTTATGACAGTCAGAGGTATTCAGAAGAACAGGCAAACAGATTTAAACAGGCTAGCACTATTCCAGGCAATTACACAGGCCACACATCATGGCTCTGATACCATGTTAAATAGACATGGTTAACGAGAAACAGATAGAAAGATAAAGCATGCATTGTATTTTTTATTCACAAATGATATAAATTTATAGTACATTTGGTGACTGTTGGGATTCACATCCCAAGGTCTCTTGGACTACTTTGTCCATTCGGCTTCCACGCTAACCCTTTAGGATTAGGTGTCCAACAAAGGTTATTCCAAACAACTAATTCCCAACACCTGATTCATAAAAACCAATTCCTAGAAGCTAGTTCATTAATAAAAATTTACAATACAAAAAATTAAAGTTATTAATATAGTAATAACTGAATACAATAATGTAATAATTTATTATAATAGTAACTAAAAATATAAATATTACAAACATATATTTTTTTTATTTTCTTTGATATTAATAACTCAAATTAAATTAATTCTAAAATTTATAAGAAAAACCATAAAAATATTTAATTATAAAATAAAAAGTTTAATTTATAATATCTATATTTTAAAAAAATATTATTTAATTAAAAAAATAGATATATAAAAAAATAAAAAAAATATACTTTAAACAAAAACAACTACGAGAAAAGCTAACCAGTTAAAAAAAGAGTTCAAGAAAGGATATCAGATGAGTGCGTCATTATAATAGAAATTTAGAATAAAACCAATAGAAAACGACACATCAAAAAATCAAGAAAGCACGAAGACGATAATCTTACAACCATTATAGATCTGATACACGAAGCACGAAGCACGAAGACGATAATCATACAACCATTATAGATCTGATACAACCATTACAGATCTGATACAGCCATTACAGATCTCATGCAGTGACTACAATGGGTTCAACACATTTATGAAGGCGTTAAACCATATGCATCTGTGTGTTCATCATGCTCTTTGTCCATTCTGTGTGTTCATGATGCTCTTTGTCCATTCTGTGCGGCGATGTTTATTTGACATCAAAACGATGTTCAGGATGCTTTTTTATTTATATAAAAAGCATATGCATATGTGTGTTCACGATGCTCTTCCATTCTGTTCTGTGCGGCGGTGTTTATTTGACATAAACCAAAATCACCCATTACAAATCTCATACACCAATTACAGATCTCATACTACAAATCTCATACTACAAAGGGGTGCAACAAATATATGAAGGCCTAAAGCGTATGCATATATGTGTTTAGATGTTTATATGTTGATAAAGCGTATGATATGTGTGTTCAGAATGTTCCTGGTCCATTCTATGCGGCGGCGTTTATTCTGCCAATCAATCAAAGACTTGCGAGTTAATTTCCTTGATCTGTTTCGGTGATATGTAGCTCAAGCGGAAATTGGCCCTTCAAGAAATCCACCATTTCAAGTTAATTCCTTCTCCCATCTAGTTAACCCAAATCTATGATTGTTCTGTTCTCCAATTAAATCTACCTAAATTGTTTTTACAAATTCAATAGGCATTTTCTTTTACAAAATTAAATGTAATTTGAACATTATTAGTTTCATTGTAGTTTTTTTTTACTTATCTAATTTTATTATATTGAATTCTCTTATGGCTTCTCTATATATATTAAAAAAACACAAATAAATTTTTTTATAATTATATATTTGTTTATTTTTGGTAAGTGCATTAAATTGCATTCAATTGTATTTATGGTCAAATATATATTTTTGGTAAAAGATAATTAATTTATTATTATATATATGTTATTTAATATTTGTGAATCATAGAAATGTATATTTATTTAAGATATTACCATATATATATTTTTTGATTACTAGAATGTATATCCCTACTTATATATATTTTTAAATTACTAGAATGTATATCCCTACTTATAGTTTACTTATCCATTACATTTCTGGATTTGAATTTGTTTTTGTCTATCCTCATTACATTTCATCCGGTCATTCTTCATTAAATTTCTATATATTAACACGCCTTGTCCGATCTCGGACAACAACGAACAACAACAACGAACCAAAAAGTCGTTGTTACTCCAGTGCTTTCCGTCTTTGAAAACCTCAATTCGTCCATTATCTTCTCATTGGGCTAGTCTAACCTTCGGTTCATTTTCTTCTCAATTGAATCATTTAATTGAGTTAATTGAATTTAGGGTGAAATTTATATTTTTGGTGTAATGTAATATTAATTTATTATTGATTTATGCTAGTTATTGTTTTCTTGTGAATTCTTCTCTTTTCAAGTATGGAATTATATATTTATTTAATATGTGTTTAAATATTGTATTATTATTACTTTATATATATTTTTTTAAATTGTTAGAATGTATATTTTTATTTTTTATTTTTTATTTTTTAATTTGCACTTTAAATATCATAATGGGGTGTAATTATTTATTAATATCTTAAAACAGATTTCAAGTTTATAATGTTTATAAAATTGTATATTATGACCATATATGTTGGTTAAAAGAATTAGTTTCACTTAATCCTAAGTAATGTTAGGTCAAGTCAAGTTTATAAATTAGATTTAAGATTTACGTTTCTAGGATTTTAGGATTATGGGAAAGAGGGAGGGAAGGAGTGGGAGATGGATTATGACATAGAGAGATAGAGGGAGAGGGGATAATTGGAGAGAGAGTTACAAGAATGTGATAGACTAGGATAGATGTTAATGTTAAGTCAGGAGAGAGAGAATGACAAAGAGGATGAGAGATAAAAAGAGAGAGTGAGAGAGGATAGAGAAAGCGGGAGATAAAGTTGGAAGCACAAAGAGAGGGGGAGGAGGTGAGAGAGATGGGGGGTATTGAGAGAGGGGGTGGATATCAACAGAGAGGGAGAGAGAGAGAATGAGAGAGGGGGAGAATGAGAGACAAAGGGATAGAGAGAGAATGAGAGAGGGGGAGAATGAGAGACAAAGGGAGAGAGTAGGAAAGAGGGGGATAGTGAGGGAGGAGGAGGGGGAAAGAGAGGGAAAGCAATATTTAAGGTGGGAGAGGGGGGAAGAGAGAGGGAGTGTGGGTGAGACAAGGAGAGAGAGAGAAAGGGAGAGAGAATGTGAGAGAGATAGAGTGGGAGAGGGAGAGAAAAAAAGAGTGAGGTAGAGAGATAGAGTGAGGGAAAGAGAGAAAAGGAGAGAGGGAGGGAAAGAGGGAATGAGAGAGTGGGGAGAGGGAATGAGAGAGGGAGTGAGCAAGAGAGAGTGGGAAAAGGAGAGAGGGGGAGAGAGGGGAAGAGTTTTACAAAGAGGGAGTGAGGAGGATATAATGTCAGAGAGTGTATGTGAAAGAGCCATTTTGAGAGTGAGAAAGAGAAATATTGGGAGATAATGAGAGAGGGAGATATGAAGAGTGAGGGAGAGAAAGTGAGAGAAAGAGAGCAAGAGAAATAGAGAGAAGGGGAGATGGAAAGAGAGAGAATGAGACAAGGTGGAAGGGAGGAGGAAGTAGAAAGAGAGGGAAAGGGGGGAAGAGAGTGTAAGAGAGAGAATGAGATGGTGATATATTGATAGAGTTAGAGATAGAGATGGATACAGTGTCAAAGAGAGTGAGAGTGAGAAAGTGAGAGAAAGAGATCAAGAGAGACATAGAGAAGGGGGGATGGAAAGAGAGAGAATGAGACAAGGTGGAAGGGAGGAGGAAGTAGAAATAGAGGGAAAGGGGGGAAGAAAGTGTAAGAGAGAGAATGAGATGGTGATATATTGATAGAGTTAGAGATAGAGATGGATACAGTGTCAAAGAGAGTGAGAGAGGCACATAGTATGAGTTAGAGAGAATGATTGAGAAATAGTGAGAGAGAGAGATAACAAGAGTTATAGGGAGTGAGAGAGAGAGAGAGGGATGAAGGGATGGAATGAGGGAGGGCCTATTTTAACCCCTAAACATTCTTTCACAATATATTCATACACATTTTAAATTTATTTATCATCTGAAAGAATATTCTCATTGGTGTTTATTTCAAAATGGATATTTATTGCAAAATGGATTTTTTGAACTACCATCTCTCATATTTTATCACGAATATCTATGGCCTAACTGCCATTGAGAGAACCATGAATTTATGCTAAAACCTTTAGAGTGTTGAATCTTTAAAACTTTTGATGTTTTCCACAGCTATTTTACAGATAACGAAGAGGGAAAGGGGGTTATACTTTGCTTGAATCAATTATTGAATATTTTAAACGAGAAGGAAAACAAATATGGGGTTTCATTTGATGCTAATTCAAGTGTTTTTGGATTTTATTTTCATTGAGAATTACTTCCCATGATTTTATTTTCATAGCATGTATGAGTATGATAGGAAATTTTTCTATATATTATAGTATGGTTTTACATTGTTTAAATAGATTGTTAATAATTTTAAATTAAAAAGGGAAATTTTTCTATATATTATAGTATGGTTTTACAAATGTTCTTGCATGGCTGGGGGTGTTAGAACACCCATCATTAATTATAATTAAGGTAAAATTAATGGCATGGACCTCCTTGAGACTCACTTCATGATGTTTTGCGAACCCCAATGGGAGGCTATAGATGTGTATTACATGAATCTCTATTTGTATCTTAATTATTGATTTAAATATACACCATATTAAGGGGAGCACCTATTGGTGACATGTAAGCAGATGGTGGAGAGTTAAAACACATTTGAAATTTTTCATTTACATCATACTTATTTAATTTTTAGTATTTCTACGTAATCCATTATTATGAAGGTATACTCTGGTGACTAATTATATGTTAATTTCTTATTTTCATATATTTGGATGAGAGTGAAATTCATTACATTTATAGGTTTAAAACAACATTGATTGCATGATGGTATCAATTAAACGATGGAAAAAGACAATTTATTGTAACTTATCATGGCGTGGTGTGGCTACATTGGTTAATGAAGTTGAATGTGAGAGAGATACAAATAATACAGAGAAACGAATTGATATATAAAATGGCTTAAAACATAAATATGATAGCATATCCCCCCATACTATTTAGTTTTTTTAAATATTATATTGGTTTATTTGTTGCATTTTTTCTTAGTTTCCATATTTTCTAGGTGTAAATATTTTTATTAATTGAGAATTCTTTTTTTACATTTGTGACATTACGCAATTAAAACACTACAAGTCTTGTTTCACGAAAATTTTCACTTTGACATTCTGCAATCTCTGTTAGTCCATTACCACTCATACTTTCCTCCTTTGCAAGTCTTAAGCCTCAGTTCTTCGTGTCAAGCCTTGAAAATAAGAGAAAGCCCTCGAAAGTCTCTAAAACTTTGGTTCTGCACTTTCTCTTAGCATTACCTGTGGTCCCGCACCTAATGGTCATGTCTCTTGTGCACCTGACCGCTCTGTCTCTGTGTTATGGGTGCGGACCCCTGTAAAAGTCAAAAAGGTGCAAGTATATTCTTAAAAACTCACATTGAGTCATTTCTAGAAGCTTCCGGAAGGAACCTTGAGGTGGCAAGTTCGCTCCTTTAAGGTCCATGCATCCCATACCTTAAGGAGATAACCCCTTTACGTGAGGAGCTTATCCCTTTCAAGGAGGACTCTATCCCTTCATAGGTGGAGCTGTAACCTCCTTCCTTTGCACTATAAAATGAAGCATTGGGTTGGTTACTGGGGGGGTTTAAAGCTATATATTTTTTGAGGTGAAATGTTGTTGGAACTTAGTATTCCTAATTGAGCTTTTGCAAGGAGAGATTACATACCTCTTTGATCTCATTTGGAAGAGTGTGAGGCTTGTCAAAGTAAAGGAGATTCCTGTTTGGACCCTGGGAAGAGTTTGTACAACATCAAGGCACCAAAGGTTGTAAGATTCTTCTATTTCAAAGTTAATACAAATAAGTTTGTTTTTCTCAATAAGCTATGTTTTATGGTTTATTTTATGGATTCCTTGATCACCATAATGAACATGATTTATGATATTAGCTATGCAGGTGTTATTTGATGTGTGCTTGTTTGTGATTGCAAGTTCTCAAAAGGAAACTCTTTTAGACGGTTGAAGGATGGCTGCTACAAACTAGCGTTGGACTTAAGGTAAGGTCTAAACACCTCTATAGTTTTTATCAATGAATCGAAATATGTTTAGAGAAAGGTAGATTTCCTTGTCCTGCTTGTTGCTAGATATCTTTTGATACTAGGGAGATCAGCCTTGTCGGCAAGAATGATTTATTCGGCGAAGAAATTGGCGACTCCGCTAGGGAACTAAATTTGGTTTTTGGTTTTCCTTTGTCTTTGACTTGAGAAACTTATTCTTGTTTCTGGTTTTTCCTTGATGTGTGTGGGAATGGGTAGTTTTTAGGATCTGGATTATTTTTTGTTTTTTCGAAGTTTTCAGAGGACCACACTTTCTTTTTACAGAGAGTGCCGACATCTCCGCATTTTTCCTTTAGTACACAGAGTGGTACCACATCTGGTTCTTTTGGAAGCCTGCAGACCCTATGAATGTTTTTGAAAAACCTAAAATGTTTTCTTCCAGTTAAGTTTAGGTTCCATTTATGACTTTTAGTGTCTACCCAGATCTACATGTGTTCTGTCAAAAATCTTTTGTGAGTAAGTTCCATTGGTATTTTTGTTTTAGATTATTTTCTAGAATTTTTGCATGCCTGGATTGGTTTTCACTTGGTCTCTATAGTGAATAAAAGATTAGAAGCCTAAGAAACTTTAGATCACCTTGGTGTCTTTTTGTCTTCTTGATGAGTCTGACTGGTTTGTGAAATCTGCCCCTGGTGAGAAATAGATTTCATTTTCTCTTTGCAAATCTTTGAATGAACTTGGTTATAAGTTTTGAATTTCATTTTTATAAAAGAAAACATAGATGGATGTTTTTTGATTGATTTGTTATTCTCGACGAATTAATCCTTAGTTTACTGAATAACTAAGTAAAACGTCCTCAAAAAGATTTGAATATTTTATTTCGATTTTAGAAGTTTTTTAGATCTCAAGATTAGTTTTTGTAGTTTTGAGTGTTTTCTAGAAATTGTAGAATCTCTTTTGAAAGAATCATTTTTTGCAGTTTTTGAGTGTTGAAAAAGAAAAGGGATTTTTCGTGAGCATAATTAGTAGTCCCGTTTTGAGTTCTTATTGAAAAAGACAAAACGATTTTCTTTTCATTTACACATTGAAAGAAAGATTTGTTTTTCAAAGAATTGTATTCTCAAACTCTTTCTTTTAGCTAGAAATTCGTTGAAGGAAAAACAAATTGTTTATCATTCTTAGGTGCATTTTTTAGTTTTTTTGGAGTCGAGTCTTCACACCATCAAAGTTTCATTTCCATACCTATTGACTTAAGAAACAACCCATAAAAGTAACACTTAATTAAAATTGATCTAGCAATCTTGTTTATTTCTAGGACTCTTATCACCTATATAGCTTAGGCTAGTACCTTGGAGTAGGGAGTAATTAACTCTCTAAGATAGTTAAAACAAACAAATAGCTATATCTTGCGGCAGGAAATAAATCCAATTGTAATTTATATAATCTGGAAAGCTCCTCTTAAATGAGTCAATCACGAGATCATGTTCGAACCTTTGAGACAATCAAGTCTGTTTCATTGGGAAAGATAGAAGATTTGTGCATATTATAAATGGTAAACCTCGGATTAACCATTGTAGAGGAGCCTGGGGTCACTTGTTGGTAAACCTTGAATTGATCATGTCGAGGAGCCTTCAAGGGGATTGAGCTTTGTTACTCTTCCCTTGTACATAGATCGGATCGTAGACTATTCCCCCAGTTGAATTTGTTGTTGTTGGTAACCTTAGTGTCCATAAAATTAAGATTATTTCCTAAGGTGACAGTGAAGGATGGGTCTCACTGTACCTGGAACAGATGTCGACTAGACTCACTTGGACTCTCTGCGGGTTCTCTTCACTCAAGACGGTTTTAGTGAAGAAATGTGTGCCACTGTTTCATTAAGGAGGTTGTAGGGGTAACTGTTCCAACCGCCCTTTTTGTATTAAATTCTACAATGTTGGATTTCATCACCAACTAGTGTTTTTGGTACGGAAAGTTAATATTTGTGTGTGGTTTGAACTATTAGATTTTTTACGTGTGTGATTCAATTGTTTGGTTCTTTAGAGACTTTAGGTGGTTTTATTGATATTTTCTTTGTTTGCGTGTGAATAATTAAATATTTAATCATGGCTGAATTACCGAGACAATCCCGTAGACTTTGGGGGAAACCTACCAAGTATACACCAAGCTAGTTTGAAGGGCTATGAGATCTTGTATCACCTAGGGACAATAGATTTGGGTCACCAGAAGCCGAAGAGTCTTCCTTAATTGTTCATCCTGATTATCAAGTATAGACAACGGAGTATATTTCAGAGCCAATTTCACTTTCCGAAGTTACTGGTAGTTTTTCTCCTACTAGTGAATTAGCTAAAGAATCTAAAATTTCTGAGCCTGAAACTGAACCTGCTCCTACTCCATGTTCAGGATTTGCTTCTCCAACTTCTAGTGGTCCTCGTTCACCCAGGGTAGGAAGTATCATTACCC
Organism: Pinus taeda; assembly: GCA_000404065.3. Lineage (NCBI taxonomy): Eukaryota > Viridiplantae > Streptophyta > Pinopsida > Pinales > Pinaceae > Pinus > Pinus taeda. The sequence goes on from APFE030966762.1 coordinate 11,719, forward strand.
AAAATCTTCCTTCTGGACTCATTTCTATTGAAGAACTTGTTAGTCTGGACGAAGATATAACTCTCCCTAGAAATTAACCAACTTTAGAACTTACAGAGCGTGAATCAATTTTCTACAGTCCTTTTAGGGGTGACGCTTGGTACGTATCATTGACAAACTTTTTAGAAAACTCGGGTCTTAGTTTTTCACCACCTCGAATTCCTTTTCATGCTACACCCAGAGGTTATTATCCTCCTTTGAATATGTCGAGATGGTCATCCATGTTTTCCTAAACACCAGAATTTTTTTTATATGGCGGCCCTTCTGTTCCTTCGGGTATCAGCCACTCACTGGTACTTTTTCAGGAGCATCTCCTCAACCAATTGAACATGAGATATCAACTAGTAATAAAGGAACTCAAGCGTTGAGCGTAGAGGAAATTCTTATGATGTCTAGTACTATTTCAAACCCGCAACCTCAAGGTAGTTAGTTATCGCCTGGGGGGCAACCTCAAGGTAGTCAATTATCGCCTGGGGGCAACCCCAAGGTAGTCAGTTACCGCCTGGGGGGCAACCTCAAGGTAGTCAGTTACCGTCTGGGGGGCAAATAATAGTGTTACAAAATAGTAAAGCATAAAACATTAAAAGAAACAATATTGTAATAACATGAATTAAAATTATTAATACAGTAATAACGTGAAATAAATAATGATAAAGATTAGTATAATAGTGTTACAAAATAGTAAAACATAAAACAAACAAACAATATAGTAATAACATGAATTAAATAATGATAAAGATTAGTATAATAGTGTTACAAAATAGTAAAACATAAAACAAACAAACAATATAGTAATAACATGAATTAAATAATGATAAAGATTAGTATAATAGTGTTACTAAATAGTGTT
>APFE030966763.1:5002-18255 GCA_000404065.3 Pinus taeda
GAGAAATGAACCAAGTTGGAAAGTAAATCTGAAAAGTGCATCTTTATTGGGTATAAGGATGGTTTAAAGGGTTATAATCTTTGGAACCTAGTCACACAGAAGGTTGTGTACAGCTGAGATGTGGTGTTTAGAGAGGTGAAAGATGTTAATTAAACACGAAGCCCAACGAAAAGAACCTGAGAAGATAGAGTTTGAGCTAAAGGTGGACGAATTAGACTCTACAGTAGAGGAGGAATCAGAAGATGAAGAGCCACAAACTCTAGCTATGAGAAGATTAGTTCGAGAAAGAAGGCAACCTGAAAGGTATAGTCCATCTTCTTTCTATTCAAATTTTGCATTATCTATTACTGACGATGATCCCAGAACTGTGAAGGAAGCAGTAGATTCAGAGGATGAAAAACTCTTGAAAGAGGCCATGGTTGATGAAATCGCATCTTTGCACAAAAATGAGGCTTGGTATCTAGTGGAGTTACCTGTTGAAAGGAAACCCATTGGCAGCAAATAGGTGTTCAAAAACAAGACAAATGCAAAAGGAAAAGTGGAGAAATACAAAGCTCGGTTGGTCACAAAAGGTTATTCCAAGGTGCCGGGAATTGATTTTGGTGATATTTTTTCTCTTGTTGCCAAGGTAACTTCTATTAGATTACTTTTATCTGTTGCTGTTGCTTTTGATTTGGAGGTAGAATAGATGGATGTGAAGACAACATTTCTTCACGGGGATCTGGAAGAGGAAATCTACATGAAGCAACCTGAAGGATTTGTAGCAAAGGGTAAGAAAGAATTGGTATGCAAGTTAAAGAAGTCTTTGTATGGGTTAAAACAATCACCAAGGATATGGTATCAGAAATTTGATTCATTTATACAGGGACTTGGCTTAAACAGAAGCAAAGCAGATCACTGTGTGTCTTTTAAATTAATCGGTGACCGTGATATTTATCTGGTCTTGTATGTGGATGATATGTTGTTGGTTGGAAATGAAAAAGAAATTATCCAGGATTTGAAGACCCAATTGTCCTCCAAATTTGACATGAAAGATCTTGGTGCTACAAACTATATTTTTGGCTTGGAAATTAAAAGGGATAAGGCAAAGAGGAAGCTCTGGCTAAACCAGAGGAGGTATATCGAGACAATACTGCAAAGGTTTAATCTGCAGGATAGTAAATCGGTGAAGGTTCCTATTCTTGTCGGTGTGAGGTTATCTGTTAGACAATGTCCCAAGACACAAGAAGATGAAGAGGACATGTTTCATGTTCCATATGGAAGTGCAGTCAGTAACCTGATGTATGAAATGGTCTGTACTAGACCAGACATTGCACATGCAGTGGGAGTATTGAGCAGGTTTATGTCAAAACCAGGAAAGGAGCATTGGATAGTAGTGAAGCGGGATTTCAGGTATTTGCATGGCACTAGTGATTATGGTCTGCGTTACCAAGGAAGACCAGGATTGGATAGAGTGTTGGATATTCATGGATTTGTTGATGCAGACTGGGTTGGAGATCTGGATGAGAGAAGATCTACAAGTGGGTATGTGTTTAACCTATTTGGAGGTGCAGTCAGTTGGATGAGTAATAAACGATCTGTAGTGGAACTATCAACTACAGAGGCAGAATACATGGCAACCACTCGTGAAGGCAGGGAAGTAGTTTGGTTGTTGAGATTGTGTTCATGTATGGGGTTAGTAGAGGAAGCTATAAGGATAGACTTTGATAGCCAAAGTGCAACTTTATTAGCATAGAACCCTGCATATCATTCAAAGAAAAAGCACATTGATGTTCAGTATCACTTTGTGTGAGATATGATAGAAGATAAAAAGGTGTTGCTAGTAAAGGTGGACACTTTGAAGAATATTGCAGATGCATTGACAAAATCTGTGAGCTCTGAGAAGTTCTCTTGGTGTAGAGAGACAATGGGCATTTCAGGGCTAGGAAAATGACTAAGCTCTCTTGTGGCCCCTTGTGGAAATAAAACAACAAGTGGGAGAATGTTGGGTTGTGTTATATTCTTTCCACGTAGTTAATAGGGGGTTTGGAGGGCACTCATAACCCCACTTTATGGGGTCAGGGACAGTGCCTTGGAAAATTTTGGTTTTAGACCTTATCTTAGGTTGGGCGGACCCATGTATGGTTTTATGCATGATTTTTGCACATGTTTTTTGAACGCGATGGTTTTATATACATGGTATTGGACGCATTGGCTTTTGGTCCATGGTATTGGACACAATGGTTTCCAGTCCATGGTATTGGATGCTTCGCCATCTATAAATATGTATTGTAACATTGAAAGGAACATAATGAAAAATCAAGCTGGTAGTCCTGGTTTTGGGATCCAGGGGAAAATCTTTGTGTATATGTGTTTTATGTGTTATGATCTCGCATTTTTATTTTCTATGTTTTAGATTTCGTGTGCAAGTAATTTATGTACGCGGTTAAAACCTCCACTTGTGAGAATTCTAAATTCAAATACTAAAGAGGAATTAGAAGAGTTTGAAATTGTAGACAAGATAGAGACAATTTTGGAGGTGAGGAGGGTCCTTACAAAAATGAACCTGATGCTTTAGCTAGAAAACAAGTACCACAACTTAGAGTACAACGTTCATAAGTTTCGCAAGAAATTCAATGTGCTAAATCTAAAGGGGCTGCCATGTTTGATAGGAATTAGATGATTACCAGAAGAAGTTGTATACTATAGCAAGGGATAAGTCAAAATTTTTCCACCATCAAAGGATGCATCACAAGAAAAGACTTCATCGAAGCTTTGGATTTTGACTTGCTTATCAAGCATGAGATAAAGCATTTATTCATTGTCAAACCTACTTTTCAAAAGTACATTAAGGTGCATGAAACCTACAAGAAGATAGTTAAATTCTCCACTCCAGATGAAGAAAGATGGGACAACTTGTGTCAGTTACTTTTGTAAAACAAATTTTCACCTTCAATAGCAAAGTAACACTTTTTCAGGATGAGTCATCACCCGCAATCCTCAAAGATAGTGCTAGACGACTACAACAGTTTTAGTTAGCTATATTTATGTACTATTTTTATAAAAAAAAATTAAGATATTTTGTAAAAATATTGATTTTTCAAATCAAGATATTTTTTTAAGTTTTGCATAAATAGTTCATAAATTGAAGTAAAAATGTTGGGACTTATATCAAGAAAACATACCTTCATGTAAAGTTGTTCAATATGCTAAAAGTGATCATTTCAGTAATACAAAATATCATTCTAGATTCAAGTGTTAGGAAAATTGTTGATGTTTTTTCACTTGTAAACTTGTTATATCTCTGTCTTACATGTCTTTCTTATCTGTATATTTTAAAAAAAGATGAAGGGATTAAATTTTTTAATTACACTCTGTCCTAGCTTATAAGAAATATATATTTTTCCAAACTGAGATTAAATATAGAATTCATGTTAAAATGCCCTATGTTTAATTGAATCTGAATCTTTTCATCTTTTTCACTCCAAAATTATTCTAAGATCCAATAGCCTACCTACCTTTCCCTCTTTCAAATTTTTTCTGATATTTGTGTATCTGATCTCCCTAAGACCTTGGCTCCATTACCCAATGGATTTTCCTTGCAATTCCAACCAAACATTTCAAAAAATCCAACTATGAACCTAATAACTAGCCTAAAATCACACAACAAAAAATCTAAATCCAATAGAGAGATCCCTCTTTGAGTTTATAAGGGCTAGCTTCTAAGATTAAAAGTGGTTTTTTCGTAACTAAGTAACTCGTAGATCACACATGCATGAATTATTTATGGTTGTACTATCAGTTAATTGGTTGAACACATAAATTGTCAACTCGCTGCTATACCTCCCACTAGTTCCTTCAATAGTTGGAACTAGTTTAACTGAATTTAACTTAGTTAAATTTAATTAGTTAGTTACAACTCAAGATAAACCCAACCAGAAATCCTATATAGTAGGAGAGACTCTACATGACTCAAGTTAGACCCTATAATCGAATTAAATGAACCAACTAAGTTAAATTAACTTAGTTAACCTGTACAAGTTATCTTCTGATGTGGAATTAAAATTTTTCTCCTAATTTAATTCAGAGTAAAATTAAATTAGTATTTTCTTGTTGCCATTTTCAACACTCCCTCTCAACAAGAAAGGAATTCACATCTACCCCGATCCAACACCTTTGGAATGTTTTACATGAAACAATTCTCACTATTTTGTTGCTAGTGCAAAATTTGCAACTGAAAGACATCCAAAAATAAACAAATAAAATCATTGAATCAATATCCAATTGTCTACTTGGAAAATTGTGTTGTTTCTAACTCTGCTATAGCACATCCTGGTATGATGTCAACAATGCTCTACACTCCTTAGTATTTGACTAACATTGATCCTCCTAATACTGAAGACTATGGACCTGCATATCAAGGTAATGATCCATGAGATAAGAACACCTCAATGGACCCTTCCCAAATTTCTGCAACTCTTGGGATTATTACTTCATATTGCCCCACCTCACATCAGGAGGTATGGTTGCATGTTCTCCCTCTTCCCACTTAGATCAAAATTCCACCCTACTATAGGTCCCTTATTGAATGGATATTTCCACTCTCTCTCCTCTCTTCTTCTACAATTGTGGCTACTCCAAAACTTGTTGAGGCTTCCTTTGAGGCTCCATGTTGAGAGGTAGAATTTTCTCCCTCTCAACCACCAAGTATCTAACATTTTCCTTGCTCCTAAAGGCTTTGTATGCATCTTCAACCTCAAGTGCATACAGGTCCCTGACTCACACACTGATTTGCTTCACTTGTCCCATGGAAATGTGTCTAAGGAAAACCTTCCCTTTTATAAATATCACATCATAGCCACGATCTTCCAATACCATGATGGAAATAAGATTATTATTTAGACCCAAAAAAAGCATCACATAATTGAGTTTGAGAGGGGAGCTAGACTCCCTCTAAAAGGTAATTGTACCAATATTGATCGTGTTATACCTCCCATCATCTCCAAACTCGATGTTCTACTTGATTTATTTCTCCTCCAAGTTACTAATGATATCTTTATTCCTCATCATATGGAATTAAGCATTGTTATCGAGATACCACATGCTTACAATTATTGTGATTTCCATGCATGCAGTGAGAGTAAAATCGAGCTTGATTTGTGAAGCTAGAGCTTCACCTACTTCTATTACTGCAGGCTCCTTCTTGCTTGCTTCTTCTGTGTAAATTTCAATGAATAGTTCTTGAATTCATGACAGTGAAAGCACTGGATGTTGGACAAGTCTTTCTTCTTTCCCTCCTCGCCTTAGGACTTATTTCCCTTGGATTTATTTCATTTTATGGCTAATGAAAGGTCCTCTTCCTTTTCTTTAGATGAGTTCCCATCTCTATTGTCTCGCCTTATTTATTCCTGCACTAGATCAGACCATAATCATTCATAGATCGGTAGTTTTCTATACCATTCACAGAATCCTAATAACCATTATAGCTCTTGGGAATACCCAACATAGCTAGAGCTACCAAATATTCTTTAGGGACAGTCACACTGACCCCGTGAAGTTCATCATGACACAATATAAACTTTCTTAGGTACTACAAAATTATGTCATTCTTTTGCATCTTGATGCTACAAATTTTATCCTTTAGTGTTATCTTCCCATGGTGTTTGTAATTATTCTCAAACAAGTTAGTCATTTTTCTCCACATAACTAATGGATTTTATTTCCTATGGATATTAAATACAATATGATCTCGAACTCCCTCCAATATGATTCTCCTCACTTTAGCCACATCCTTCCTCCACTAAGCCAGATCCTAGGGATCAGATGCTGGGGTTTAACTACATATTTCTTGATGTAATATAGTACCCTATTATCACCTAATATGTTATATACCTAGGGGGGGTAATATGGGGTACCGAGGGAAGTACCCAAGGTAATAATGTAATAATGGGATGGGCCATAGTAATAAATAAGGTGGTTAACCCATGTCATGTAAGGGACCACAAGTAGTTAATAATAATGTAAGGGGCCCATGGTATTAGTTGATGGTATGAGGAAACCATGGTAATGACCCATGGTATTGTATGTATGAGGCCTATATAGAGGCTAGAGACTCCACATGGAGAGATATGAAGAGAAGTATTACAGGCATATGGCTTGTGGAGTGTTCTCCTTCCTTAAGGAGTGAATGTATGGTGTTGCCCTACCTTAAGGGTTTGATATCAATAAAGGGAATCATTTCTATCTATATTTTTATTCTTGGGTTATTTCTATTATCATAATATTTCCGATTTAGATCTACAACAAGTGGTATCAGAGCACTTTCTTGGGCACAAAAGTGGAGAATTTTGTTTTTTTCATTTTTGCAGGATTTCAAGGGCGACGAGTTTGCAGATCATATCTGTACGTTTTGGTTCAAGATCTGCAAAATATGATTACATATCTGTATTCTTTGTGAAAAAATAGTCGATTTCAAAAAAACAATCGGTCAAATCGGAGTCCAGATGAAGGAGATATCGCTGATTTAAAAATCAGTGGGGTTGCAGATAATTTTTCAGGGCAGCGAGTTTGTTGTGCAGATCTAGAGGTTCTGGTGCAAGATCTACAAGATCTAATTGCATATCTGGAATATTTGTGAAAAAACACCCAATTTAAAAAAAAAATCAGTTGAATCGGAGTCCGGATGTGGGAGATATCGCTGATTTAAAATCAACACTTTTTTTCAGAAATTTTGGGTGACAGCGAGAGAGTACCAGTGCAGATCTGGAATTCTAGTGTCTGCATCAGGATTCCTATCACATGGGTAGATGCAGAATGATTGTTCCATTTCTAAAAACAGGTCATAATATGGATTCTAAGCAATATTGACGGAATTGTGTCAAATTCAAATTTTCACCGTTTTTCTTTTTCAAAACCCTCTTTATGTCTTCTAGCGAGGTTCTATTATTTACAGGAAAAGATAATGGTCCTACTATTGAAAAATACATAAAAGAATAAAAGTGGTTATGGACCAACCATTGGAAATGGTGGGTAGTGGCGCAATTCAGAGATGAGGCGGCCACATGGTGGGGATTACTTAACCAAAAGAAGTGTTCCAACCTGCCCGATGAAGAATTCGAAAAATTGCTTTTAGACAGATGGTCTCATGCCAGAAAACAAGATAAGGAGAAACATGTGGGGCTATTTCCTACTGGTATATCCTTATTACAGGTTCAAGGATTGATTCAAAAGGAGAAGATCATGGTGTCTATAAATTCGAGTTGCAAGCAAAATCTCATAAATGTCAACTTGGCAAAAAAATTGCAAGTCCCAACAAAACACATTGAAAATACACAAGTGGATGATGAGGATGTTCGAGTGTACAAGGATTTGAAGATTTCTATGGATAAATATGTGTTGCATGGTGATTTTTATGCTTCAGAGATGGATAATATGGATGTTGTTTTGGGATATCCTTGGATGGAATTCGTGGGTACTATCAATATTAATGTACAGAAGAAATTCCTGAAGCTATGGTATAAAAAGAAGAAAATTACATTACAGGATATTTCCATCCATAAACAGGTAGAGCACATGGAAGCTGAAGCAGAAGATGTTCAAGGGACTGCCATATCAGATGATGAGCCTTTTATGATCGACAATCAAACACAAATAGGGGCTGTAGAAGAAAATATTACAGGTGATGATAAATCAGAGGAGGGCTCTGTGGTTGAAGTCATATTAAAAAAGAAGACACCACAACAGGCAACACAGCAAGGTGAAGTCAAGCAAAAGCCATCGTGGGTTAAAACTTCAACATATCATCACCCACATCGCCCCGCAAGACAACCATCAAGATGGAAACCAAGTAGTCACATGACGGATACAAAGGAGAGACGATCCACCTACTACACAACAACACAGAAGAGCGGGCACGGTCAACTTCCATCTCAAGCGAGCGAGGCACTAGCGAAATCGAGGGTTCACCTTTCTCTTGGATGGCTAGATGCACGTGCACAGTATTAGTGGACTACTCTTTTGAGTAGATCTTATTATTTGTGTTTTTCCCATGTTTCGGGGATGAAACATGCTAAGGGGGGTGGAATGTTATATACCTAGGGGGGGTAATATGGGGTACTGAGGGAGGCACCCAAGGTAATAATGTAATAATGGGATGGACCATAGTAATAAATAAGGTGGTTAACCCATGTCATGTAAGGGACCACAAGTAGTTAATAATAATGTAAGGGGCCCATGGTATTAGTTTATGGTATGAGGAAACCATGGGAAGAATGCATGGTATTGTATGTATGAGGCCTATATAGAGGCTAGAGACTCCACATGGAGAGATACGAAGAGAAGTATTCTTGTATGAACAGGCATATGGCTTGTGGAGTGTTCTCCTTCCTTAAGGAGTGAATGTATGGTGTTGCCCTACCTTAAGGGTTTGATATCAATAAAAGGAATCATTTCTATCTATCTTGTTATTCTTGGGTTATTTCTATTATCATAATATTTCCGGTTTAGATCTACAACATAATACCACCTCCATATGGATCTTCTATTCAACAAAATTTGTGGTTCCTTCTAGAGCATAGTGGACCCTGAATCCGGTGGATGTCATCTTCTTAGCCCTAGAGAAAACCTACAGGACTAATCTTGTAATTTGAACTTCTTGCACAAAACATCAACTTCTCTTTTCTACAGTGATTCTAGCTCTAATACCATATAGAATTTCCTTGTAGATTCTATCGACTAATTGTAATTTAATAAATCAATAGACTTAAATCTACTCTAACAACATCAGAAATAATTAACGATTGCGAAATCACGAAGCATACAAGAGAAATAATTCAATCATCACATTACACAATGATTTCCTAGGGAAAGCCATAAATAAAAATCCCTGCTATCTATATATTGCATTAGTCAGAAAATATGAAAAGATTACAATGCTTTGATTAAACCCGAGCAACTAATGCACTATCTCTATCTACCTCACAGTGTCCTAGAAAATCCTTGGACAATACTTAACTAATTTTATGCTTGCCAAATTCCATATTTCGTTGCATTTTTCCTTGGGAATTAACCCCTTTTAATTAGGGAAATTCATCTATTGGAATTGCACAATCCATCATAGGCCTTCCTCTAACTACATGCACTATATGTACAATTTGGATGATTATACAACTAATAGTTCACTTCCCTTCAACTCCAATATCAATTGGGTAACTAGTAGATCACACATGCATGAGTTATTTATGATTAAATTATCAATTAACTAGTTGAACACATGAAGTTGCACCCCACTGCTATACCTCCTACTAGTTCCTCCAATAGTTGGAACTATTTTAACTAATTTTAACTCAATTAAACTGAATTAGTTAATTACAACTCAAAATAAATTTATTGAGGGCTCCTATAAAGTAGGCTACGCTCTACATGACTCAAGTTAAACACATAAATTGAATTACCAGAACCAAATAAGTTGAGTTAGCTTAGTTAACTTGTACAATTTGTCTTGTGATGTGGAGTTACAATTTTTATCCTTATTTAATTCAAGGGAAAATTAAATTAGGATATTCTTGTTGCCATTTTCAACACAATTAAATGGATCTGAGGTGTCATATGCCCTGGCTATGTTGGGAATTATTGTTCTCAATGATTTTCATGTTGTGCATGAATAAAGAGAGTCCTCTTAACCTAAACCTTATATTATCTGGTAATTATGGTGTGACTATGATTATGTCGATGTTTATATATGCATATATGTATGTCAGTATGTGTTAGGTCTGCATACTACTAGTGTAACCCCTTATTGTTATTAGTACAACCCCCGTATTATATTGTTGTGCCCATATAGTCCCCATATTGTTATTATCGTGCCCTTACATTATTATTTTTATGTCGGCTCTGATTATATATCACCCCTTAGACTCCTATATATAGAAAGGAAGTCTTGTCATTTGTATCATCCAAGAATTGTTCATTTGTGTAATGTAAAGGAGGTTTCCCTCTGAAAGAGGATGATTTATAAGGCGTTGATCTATCTTTTCTATCTTTTTTTGAGCTGGTTTCATAACATTTGGTATCAGAGCTTTGGATTATAGGGTTTCGCTGCTCCAAACATGTCATGATGGAATTTTCGCTATAACATTTTTTCTGCAATGTTTCAAAAACTAAAAAAAAAAAACCATTTGAAGTGAACTTGGTCTGAACCTTGAGTCTGAATTTTAGATCTTGTCTCGCTATATTTTTGGAAATTTGATCTGAGGAAGTTAGTGTTTTTAGAAGCTCCAAAATTCAATCTCAAACAGGTCATTGTGGAATGTTCTCTATAATTTGTTTTCTACGAAGGTTCAGACTCTGAAATTAAAACCTACTTGATCAGCAATCGTGGGAAAGATCACGCCCAAATTTCAGATCTTGTTTCACTATATTTGCAGAGATATAGTCGAAGATATTTAGGGTTTCTGCAGGTCCCCGTATTACATCCCAAATAGGTGACCTGGGGAAAATTGTCATAAATGTCTCTTTGAGCATCATATTGAAAATTCATAAGAATTCACAGAAAGAGGATGGACTGTAGTTTTATGTTTATCCTTTTTATATTCGAAGGTCGAAACAGTGACACATTGCACGTCATACAAGTTCGCTCTTCTGAAGAGGTATATAATTAGGTCATCTTGGGGGATTGTGCATAACTCTTTCTTGGAGAATCCAAGTTCAATCTAATTGGTGGAATTGGAAAGAGGACGCAGAGGGCTATGGCAGGTGGAAATTTTAGAACTGGGAGATCCAAAATTACAAAGTTACTGTCGTTTCAAGATCGAGCTCCTAAAATCAACAAAATGAAATATGAGGAAGTTTGATGGCAAGGATCCGATAAATTGGATACTACAAATGGAGCAATATTTTAATCTACATGAGGTGCAACTATTACAAAAGATATATATTACATCTTTATATTTAGAACCAAATCATTTTTTATGGTATGAAGGGATTTGTTCTTGTAAACCACTTGTCATGTGGTCAATTTTCACAGAGGAAGTGATAACACATTATGAGGATACAAAGAGAAATACCTTATTTAGCCAATTGATAAATATCAAACAAAAGGGTTCAATGGCAGAGCACATTGAGGACTTTAAAAAATTAAATATAAGGGTAAATGGTATTCTATAGAAGCAAAGTATTGATGTCTTCATAGGTACTTTAAAGGATAACATTCAACATGAGGTTCTTCTTTGGGAACTTTATTTATTGGAGAAGGCATTAAGGTTGGCAACAAAAATTGAAAGCAGAATTATGGAAACAAGGAATCCCACCACTCACAACTATAAATATGGAAGTGTTTTTGCTCCTAGCTTTCCGCAACCTACAAGATTTACACCACAACAATTGGAAGGAAAAAGAGAAGAAGGGCTTTGTTACATTTGTGATAGCAAATACACTAAAGGTCATAAGTGAGATGAGAAGAAATTATTTTGCATAGATTGTGAAGAGGAAGAAGAAAAGGATCAAGAAACATTGAAAGAAGAGGATATACACCAGGAAGCAACCCCAGAGAAATAAGAAATTAATCTGACCATATCTTGTAAAGCATTGGTAAGAATTACCACTCCTCAAACTCTCAAGATAGAAGGACATATCAAGAAGAAAAAGGTTCAAGAAGGGAAAGATCACATCGAAAAAGAAGAAATGAATCCAACCATATCTTTTAATGTATTGGATGGAATTACCACTCCTCAAACTATCAATATAGAACTAGATTTCAAGAAGGAAAAGGTAATAGTGTTTATTGATTGGGGTAGTACCCATAATTTTATTGTAAGATAGCCAACGAATTGAATTGCTTCATCTATCCAGCACGAGAGTGTCAAGTGATGGTTGCAAGTGGAGGAACCATAAATTCCTCTAGAAAGTTCCATAATATCAATCTATCCATGGGATAATATGTATTTAATAGCCCAATGCTTTCCATTCCATTGGGTGGTGTTGATGTTGTACTAGGAGTCCAATGGCTACAATCCTTGGGTACAATAGCTTTTAATTTTCAAGAAATTTCATGAAATTTTCTTCGGAAGGAAAGGAAGTGGAATTAATGGGTATCACAGGGAAACATGGAAATATAATCAGCTCTAATGGAATGAAAAATCTTCTATAGCAAGAAAAACGAAGCGTAATTGCACAATTATCTTCGCTAGAGGTTTCCACATAAAAATCATTTATTTCTCTAGATCTCCAAAAAGCCTTGGACAATCATTCCAAGGTATTTGAGACTCCCAATGGCCTCCCACCTATTCGTTATCATGATAATTCTATTCATTTGATTCCAATAAGTGTTCCTCCGAACATTAGGCCTTACAAATATCCCTATTCCCAAAAGAGTGAAATTGAACATATGGTTGCAGAAATGCTAGAGGCTGGGATAATTCAACCTAGTCAAAGTTCTTTCTCTGTCCTAGTAGTATTGATGCACAAGAAGGATGGGTCATGTCACATGTGTCAGGACTACAGAGAGCTCAACAAACTCACTATTAAAGATAAATTTCCCATTCCTTTCATTGATGAAATATTCGATGAATTTCATGGACTAATTTACTTCACCAAGTTGGATCTTCGTTGAGGATATCATGAAATGAGCGAAGACGAATAACATTCTTAAAACAACATTATTGAAGAAAGATGCATTTTCATGGACTCCAAAAGAAACGAAGGCCTTTAAACATTTTAAAGAGGCAATGTGCCAAGCACTGGTCTTAGCTATGCCATACTTCAAAAAAACCTTTATTGTGGAATATGATGCATCAAGAAATGGAATTGGTGATGTTTTAATGCAAGAAGAAAGGCCCATTTCTTTTGAAAGCCATCTAATCAAAGGAAAGTATTTACAAAAATCTATTTATGAGAAGGAAATGTTAGCAAGACTAAATGCACTTAAGAAATGGTGACCTTACATAATGAGTAGATCCCAGTTCAAACAATATTGCCAGAACTTGACGAGGGAGGAAAAATCATATTGGAACCTGAAACAGCCATGTAAACAAGAACCCAACAACTACGAAATCAATCAATTTCTAAGTATCTCATCAAGTTGAACAACTTACCCATTGAATATTCCACATAGGAGGACGAGAATTTTATATAGAAGCATCCCAATACTACACTAGCCCAAGTGCACTTTTAGAAGAAACCCAATTTGTTTTATGTAGGTGATTGGGTATTTTTATGGCTACAACCATACAAACAAATGTCCCTCAAGCAAGCTAAGAAGGATAATAAATTATCACAAA
>APFE030966768.1:12689-35151 GCA_000404065.3 Pinus taeda
TGGACATGAGGTAGGCCCTTAAACACACTTGTTTCCCATTACTTATAAAGCGCATTTAGAGAAAGATAGTGTTTGGTTGGTTTTTTTGTCATTAGGTCTTCATTAGATTCTAGGAAGGTCTGTCTTGTCCGCAAGATCGACTGATTCCGCGTGACAGTTCTTAAAAGGATTCATCAACTAAGAATGTACCCTAATGAATCAATTGAAGATTTTTCTAATCGATTCCTCCACTTATATTATGAGTTTCCCGGGGAGATATGGATTGGGACTTATTTAAAAGTAAGTTTGAAATTTTGGTTCAAATCTTTTCACGGTGAATCTAAACCCCAGATGTTCATGTTCTCCCAACTTGTTTAAATTGTGAGACACCTCCAATATTAGAGGAGGAACCTACTATTCCTTTTGTTATGTGTCGTCCTCCTTTCCTAGTACCAATTAGGATTCCTATATGTATTAATGATCAATTTGGTAAATATGTAAATCAAATTCCTAATCCATATTCTCAACCCTCACCTAGTTCCCATGATCTTGATCTGACTAAGGATAATTTTGAATGGTTTATGGAGCCTAAGGTGAAGACTTATCCTCTGAGTTCTCAAGGTTATATTAATTCTCATAACTTTAGTTTTGAATCTAATTTGTAGACTTTTCATCTTCTATCATCTCTTTCTCATGATCCCTTGCCCCTTGGTCCTCTTGATCAGTCTATTTCAAATCCAAGTAGTGATCAGATGCAAGGAAGTCACATTTCACTAGTAGAGGAGAAGAAAGGTGAAGATTCTTTCAATCTTTCTTCTGATTTTCAAATTCCTCCATGTGAATATGGTGTTTCTCCATTCTTGGATGACATAGAATCTAGTAATCGCAGTAGCCAATCAAGTGAAATCAATTTTCCTAATCAATCAAGTAATGTCTTGGGCAACCACCATTCTAATGATGATGATTCTAGTGATGTACATGGTGATGAATGCCTAAGTAAACCTACGAATTTTTTAGTTTCTCACGAATATTTTAATTTGAAATATTTATATCTTGAACTTGATTCAGTTAAAGAATATTGGCTTATGGAAACTTCTTCTTAAACTCACCACCCCTTGTGCCCTATTATTTGTAATGCATTAACTTGTGATGAAGATACTTCATGCCCTTCAAATTCATCATCTAATGGGAATATTTTTGAACTGACACAATAGAGTGAGGTCATCCATGATGAGGAAGAATGTAAGAAAATCATCAAGTATTCATTCCATTCCTTATCATTTCTAGTCTTGCATGAAGAAAATTCTTCAGTTCAGGTTACTCGTGAGATTTTCCCAATTATTCCATACTTAGATGTTCAATTAGAAGAATATTTTGACTTGAGTAATCTATTTGTTGAAGATGCACAACTCAATCAAATCAATGATGTAGATGGTTTCCATCCAGATAATAATGATCTTGTTATTGGGTGTGGAGCCTGATTATCTCATGTATTCAAAGGTATTAGCTAGATGTATACCCCAGGAAGACTATACACCCCTCCACGCAGGGGGGTGTGGGGGTGACTTGTCCCCCCAGTGGGGGTCTTGGGGAGGGGGCTAATCTCCCTTAGCTGGGGGCTCTGGGGGCCAGTGGTCCCCCGACAGGGGTTCGGGGGCAGTGCCCCCGAAGCTAAAAATATATGTAAAATTACTTTGTAAAAGTCTAGTAGTTTCTGGTCAATCTGGACCGGTCATTAAGTAGATGATCTGACAGTAGAAGCTATGTTTAATTTACGGTCTTTTTTCCCTAGAAGGCAACCCCTCACTATATATGAGGGAATTGTATTGTGTCTATGTACATCTATATTCTAGGTGAGGAAAAGAGAGGAGATTGAGAGTGAAGAGGGAGTTACAGCGGATCTACTGTAGGTGGTATCTATTTAGTTTGCCGGATAATATAATAAAAGAAGGACTGGCTGTTTCTCTGTGGACGTAGCCCAAAATGGGTGAACCACGTATATTTGTGTTTCTCTTGTTTTATGCATTTTTTGTGTTTATATTTTTGCAATATTTTGTGTTCCATTGTGCTGTAATATACAATTTTCTAAACCACTGGTATTAGAGCCGAAGGTCTATTTGGCTGATAAACTTGCAAGAGAGAAGGGTTCTAGGTTCAAGTGGGAGCAATGGCAGAAGATGGTAGGTTTAGGGTTGAAAAATTTAATGACCAAAACTACCAGTTGTGGAAGATGCAAATGGAAGATTATCTGTATCAGAGAGATCTATACCTACCATTGAGCAGAAAGACAAAGAAGCCAACGAGTATGACAGACACATAATGGTATATTCTTGATAGAAAGGCATTTGGAACAATACGGTTGTGCCTAGCGGCATTGGTAGCATTTAATATTCCAAAGGAAACGACAATAGAGGGTTTAATGTCGGCATTGGCCAAATTATATGAAAAACCCTCAGCCTCAAATAAGGTATTTATTATGAAGCTTTTATTTAATATGAAGATGTCAGAAGGTGGATCGATTGTAGACCATTTAAATGATTTTAATAGAGTTACAAGTCAGTTAAGTTCTGTAGGGGTAAATTTTGATGATGAAGTTAGGGCTATGTTGTTTCTATGCTCATTGTCAGAAAGTTGGAATGGCTTAGTTGTGGCCATTAGTAACTCTGTCTCTAGATCTAGTACTTTAAAGTTTCATGATGTTGTCAGTGCAATCCTTAGCGAGGAAATGTGACAAAAAAGATCTGGTGAGACATCAGGCAATGCTTTGACTATAGAGACTAGGGGAAGAAAAATGGAAAGAGGAAAGAGCCCAGGATATCGCAATAAGTCAAGAAAAGGCAGATCCAAGTCTAGTTCGGGGATAGTGTGCTGGAAATGCGGGAAGAAAGCACACCTGATGAAAGATTGCAAGTCTCGGAAGGGAAAAGAAGGAGACGCGCAGCAAGAAACTAATCATGAAGCAAATGTAATAGGTGATGTGTTGCAAGATGCTTTGATTCTTTCATTAGAAAACATTATTGATTCCTGGGTGGTAGATTCAAGGGCCTCATTCCATGCCACACCTGATAAGAAACATTTTCATGATTATGTTCATCGATTGGGTGATGATAAACCCTATAAAATTGTTGGAATGGGTACAATTTTCATAAAACAACAGAATGGAAATCAATGGCTATTGAAGGAGGTAAGGCATGTTCTAGATCTAAAGAAAAATATGATTTCAACAAGGCAGTTGGGAGGTGAAGGTTGCATAAGTACTTTCATAGATAAAACCTAGAAGGTCACTAAAGGATCCTTAGTAATAACGAAAGAAGGAAAGGTTGGTACATTGTATTTATGCAATGGTATTTCTAATTCTATTAATGCTTTAACGTCTATAGGAGAAGATACAGCATTGTGGCATCATAGGCTTGGACACATGAGTGAGAAGGGGATGTAGATTCTTCTCTCAAGAAATTTGTTACCAGGTTTGAATCATGTTGATTTAAAATTTTGTGAAAATTGTGTTTATGGAAAACAGAAGAGAGCCAAATTCCTTAGAGTTGGGAAAGAAAAGAAGTGAAAAAAATTAGAGCTTGTGCATACAGATGTATGGCGACCTACTCAAGTATCATCTCTCGGTGGCTCTCGTTATTATGTTACTTTTATTGATGATGCAACTAGAAAAACCTGGATTTATTGTATTCGAAATAAATCTGATGTATTTGATACTTTCAAGAAATGGAAATCTTTGGTTGAAAATGAGATAGGGAAAAGGTTGAAGTGCCTCAGATCAGATAATGGAAGTGAATATTTCAGCAAAGAGTTTGATAGGTACTATTCAAAGAATGGAATTCGTAGAGAAAAGACAATTCCAGGAACACCACAAAAAAATGGTGTGTCAGAAAGGATGAACAAGACAATCATGGAGCGTGCAAGGTGCATGAGATTGCATGTAGGATTTCCTTTACAATTTTGGGAAGATTTTGTAGACACTCCTATTTATGTAATAAACAGAGGGCCTTCAAGTTCCTTGGATGGTGGCATTCCAAAGGAGGCATGGACAGGTGAAAAGGTAAATTACTCATTTTTAAAGACTTTTGGTTGTGAAGCCTTTTTCCACATTAATAAAGAAAATAGAACAAAGCTTGAGGCAAAATCAAAGAAATGTACCTTTATTGGATATGGTGTTAATGATTTTGGTTATCACTTATATGATTGTGAAAATCACAAAATCATTAGGAGTAGAGATGTAATATTCAATGAAAAGGTCTGGCATAAGAATCAGTTGCAGGAAAAGAAACAAAAAAAACAAGACAGAGAATACACAGTGCTTGACGATATCACAGGAAAAGTGATGGTGCCTGACAATCATAAGGATCAACAGCTATAACAAAAACCACAACAGCGATAAGCACCTCAAACACCTGAAAGTGGTGTTAGAAGATATACCAAGATAAGTAGACCCCCTGGACGATACTCTCCTTCATTATATTATGTATTGTTGACTGATTCTGGTGAACTAGAATGTTATGAAGAAGCAGTGTAGGTAGAAACCAGGAAGAAGGGGGAGCAAGCCATGAAAGAAGAGATGGACTCCTTAGCACATAACCAGGCTTGGGACTTAGTCAGGTTGCCTACAGGTAAAACAACATTGCATAATAAATGGGTTTACAAGTTCAAGGAAGAAGATGGAGGTAGAAAAAGGTATAAAGCTAGACTTCTGGTGAAAAGGTTTGCACAGAAAAAGGATATAGACTTTGATGAGATATTTTCTCCTGTTGTTAAAATGACTTCAATCATAACTATTTTAAGTCTAGTAGTAGTTGAAGATTTGCATCTTGAGCAATTAGACGTAAAGACAACCTTTCTCCATGGGGATTTGGAGGAAGAGATATATATGCAGCAGCCATAAGGATATGAGGTAAAAGGGAAGGAGAAACTAGTGTGCAGGTTGAAGAAGAGCTTATATGGCTTAAAACAGGCTCCAAGGTAGTGGTATCTAAAATTTGACAAGTTTATGTCTAAACAAGGTTATACTAGATGTCACTCTGATCATTTTGTTTATCTCAAAAGGAAAAATGATGGCAGCTATAATATATTGTTATTGTATGTAGATGACATGCTTGTTGTAGGTTCTAACATGCAGGAAATAAATGTGCTCAAAAGAAAATTGGCAAATTCATTTGCAATGAAGGATTTGGGTGCTACAAAACAAATCCTTGGTATGAGAATAACTAGAGATAGGAAGAATCACAAATTAACATTGTCTCAAAGTGAGTACATAGAAAAGGTCTTGAAAATGTTTAATATGCAGAATGCAAAACCAGTTGGTATACCTTTGGCTAGCCATTTCAAATTAAGTAAGGAGGTGTGTACCAAGACTCAGGAAGAAATGGCTCATATGTCTAAAGTTCCATATGCATCAGCAGTTGGAAGCTTAATGTATGCAATGGTCTGCACAAGGCCTGATATTGCACATGCAGTGGGAGTTGTAAGTAGGTACATGAAAAATCCATGAAAAGAACATTGGATGGCAGTGAAGTGGATTCTCAAGTATTTGAGAGGTACCACAAATGAAACATTATGCTTTGGTGGTTCAAACATTGCTCTATAGGGATATGTTGACGTAGATATGGCAGGTGACAGAGATAACAAGAGGAGCACTACAGGATATGTATTTACTATAGGTGGAATAACTGTTAGTTGGGTTTCAAAATCCAAAGTGTTATTTCACTTTCAACAACAAAAGTAGAGTATGTTGCTGCTACAAAGGCTAGTAAAGAAATGATTTGGTTACAAAGGTTTCTGGATGAATTGGGTGAGAAGTAGGAGTTGGGCAGGTTATACAGTGACAACCAGCGTGCCATACATCTTTCAAAGAACTTTGCATTTCATTCCAAGCCTAAGCATATATATCCCAAGTACCATTTCATACGGTTAGCATTGGAAGATGGATAGTTGAAGCTGGAAAAGATACACTCTAGCCAGAATCCTGCAGATATGTTAAAAAAAGTTGTAACCAGGGAGAAACTGGGAATCTAATCAGTTTCAATTGGTCTTCAAGTATGATGAAGAAGATGAGAGATGGCCAAGTCTAAAGTGCATTCATTTTCTAGCAAATGAAGCACTGGTGGACTCGCTATAATCAGTCTCCAAGTGGGAGATTATTGGGCATGGAGCCTGATTATCTTCTATATTCAAAAGTTTTAGCTCAATGTATACCCTAGGAAGACTGTACACCCCTACACATGGGGGGGGGGGTTGTGGGGGCTAATCCCCTTGGCTGGGGCTCTGGGGGCCAGTGGTCCCCCAGTGAGGGTTTGGGGGCAACGCCCTCGAAGCTAAAAATAGATTTAAAATTGCCTTGTAAAAGTCTAGTAATTTCTAGTCAATCTTGGCTGTTCATTAGGTGGATGATCTGACGGTAGAAGTTATGTTTAATTTAGGGTTTTTCTGCCCTAGAAGGAAAACCCTTGCTATATATGAGGGGATTGTACTGCGTCTATGCACATCTGTATTTAGAGTGAAGAAAAGAAAGGAGATTGAGAGCGAATAGGGAGTTACATCGGATCTGTTGTAGGTTGTATCTCTTTAGTTTGCTGGATAATATAATAAAAGAAGGACTGGTTGTTTCTCCATGGACGTAGCCAAAATTGGGTGAACTACGTATATCTATGTCTCTCGTGTTTTATGTGTTTATATTTCTACAATATTTTATGTGTTCCATTTCTCTATAATATATAATTTTCTAACACTTGTAAAAATTAATTCTAGTAGCTGTCCACACACCATGCATGATATGATTCAATATTTATAATGCAATTATAAAATCCTTGAAAGTTCTGGGACTTGTTAGGAATTCAAGGCACTTCAAATTCCATTGATGGTCATGTCAAGTTCTCACGACTCTACTAAAGTCCCCAAACTATTCAGATCTAAATTTTTTGGAAAACAAAAAAAAAACTTTGCATGGTTTCACTGAATGCAAATTCCTTCTTGAAAGATCTTTGGTATTATTATATATATATATATATATATATATCTTTTAACTTTCAAGATTTGGTTTCTGATAGAATTGAAGATTTTATTTTAGTTATTTCATCTCCATCCAAATTTCTTGTATCAAACTCAATTTTGGAGTGTATAGCTTTCATGAATGCACAGAGTTGTGAAGCTGATCATTTCAAATGTTATCATTGGTTGCAGGATTCATGTCTATCAGATACATCTAAAAATAATCAGCTCCTATTTTTTCTTGTGAATGTTCTAACACCAATCATTTTCTTCATGGCATCAGATACCCTCTTGAGTGTTAGTGAATGCTTGAATTATCTGGTGATTCAAATTCCTCTATCTAACATACATGCTTACCCTTTGTATCTTGACTGGTTTCATGTGTTTTCTATACTAGCATTCATTTTCATTTATTTCGATGATTGTAATGAGTTACAAGTAAATGATTTGTTACATTTAACATACGAGGAAGATGATTATATTGTTTAAATCATTTTCAAATCTATTGAAATGGATCTATCATTATTTACTACTAACCGAGAATATTATGTCTTAATCAATTCATCTTATCATAATTCTAGTTTTAGCAACTGTCATTCGACTAATCATTTTCCCATCAATGTATCTCGTGATACTTGTTTTGCATCAAATGATATTTATGGTATGTCATCTGACTACTTGGATCCTTTTCAAGCAGTTGAGGAACATTAGCCTTCGTTGATGGTTATGTCACACCCTCATTATCTTGACATGCCTTCTACATATGATCAGATTCCATCTCCTTCGCAAGATTCTCATCCTGCTTCCATGCCATTAATTGAAAATTTATCTTCTCATGGATTTCAGGTTTTTCAAGAGGATGGATTTGAATTTCATGATCCAATATATGATTGGTTGGAATCACATTACTTAGCAAGCCCTTATGCTAAAAATAGGCTTCAATATTTCTTAATGTTTTCTAAGTATGACAACACAAATGCAGGTACAATCACAGTAAGTTTTGGATGTTTGTTGATTCTAGTTCCAATCGAAAAGGTAGGGTGGCAGGTTGGTTAAGTTTAGTTTTTATGGCACATATTTCTGCTGAAACGAAATGCCCTCTATCTTTCATGCAAGCTATTCAAGTTCTTATCTTTTCCTTTTCACATGATTTTATATCAATTTTAATCGCTTGTATCTTTGTGATTCTAGGTCTAGAGTAGTTATGCTAGTTACATTGGAAATTTCATTACACTTAGCCCTGACCTTCTAGCCAGTTAGGTTAGGAGTAGGTCTAGTTGCATTCTAGTTTCCTTTTCACTTATCATGCATTTTCTCTCCATCTGGCCTCTACATTTGTTTTGTTTTTGCTTTCTGTTCTACATGTTTCCTTCTAGTTTAGTTATCCTTTTTCTTTGTCCTTTTGGTCTCATTTTATTTTTTTGTCTTGACTTTATTTTTATGTTTCGCTTAATAATACCTTGCATAAAATATGATACTTTGGCTCAAAAGACGATGTGGAAAAACTAGAAAAGGGAAATTTTGATGAAAAACAATGCTTGGATAATTTGTTACCTCTTCTCTATTTGGGTTTATAAATATTTAAATTCAATGAGGTCTGAACGGAAAATGTGATCTGTTCTAGACACAAATCCTTTGGTCAAACTATGAATCGTGTATGTTTATTAGAATCATCATTTTGAATCATCCTTGTATTGAATGGTGTTTTGACCTGTCAACTCAACCAAGTATAGAAGAGAAAGGAGAAAAACTTTAAAATGAGCATATTAACTTTAGTTGTATTTCAAATCCCTTAAACAAGGAACAACCTCTCCTGCTTTTCATAAGTCTAGATCCCTCTTTTGCCATGTTACAATTGTTCAATAAATGCTTCAAGCATATCTTTAAGAAAATTAAATAAAGGGTGAAGAAGAGAAAGGCTTCCTACATATAGAGGTGAAGTAAGCAACTTCGTCGGGGTACTGAACAAACCTATTAGTAGTGAAGTTATGCTTGTGTTTCCATCAGGTGACTCTGTTGGGGTATTGAACAGGTTCATTGGTAGCAAAGAAACATCAGGGAATGTGCTTAAATTTTATTATCAAAATCTCGATATGTTTATTCTCCTTCTCCCCTATCGAACCAACTTTAACCGAGATAATTGGTAGAGTCAAGGTAACCTCTATGGCGAAACAATACTTCCTAAAATATTAAGACCTTGTGCTTAAGGATAAAACCTGAATAAAGAAATTGGAGTTTTACCAGTGTGTCACCAAGTGTTGATGTTGCAATCAACACCCTCCAAAAATTTTCCTACACTTGAATTTTGGAGCCTACTGAGGATATTACAATTTGTCGTTCCTTGATTACTCTTGGTTGCTTCATGTTTTATTGAGATTTTGTAAAGTATTTGAGTATTCTTCTTACTATATTCTAGTTGTTAAAGTCACTTTCTCACACATGCCCAATTCTTGATGAATTCATGAACACACCTTTTCTATAAGCTTGGACTTGCATTGCACAATCCATAAGTATAATGCATTGCACAACCTATTTTGATAGTCAGTGCATGCTTTACATTGTACTTGTACCTCTATTTTGATGAGTTTTCCCAATTGTAGATTTTGCAAACCTTTTCTTTCATTAGTGTCAATTTCTCATTCGCAACTGTCAATTTTTGTTTCTTTTACTTTAACGAGCTTCATTTTCATTTTTTTCTACTATGGCATGTGTCTCTTTCAATTTCTTTATCCTTTTAAAGTTTTGTTTTCGCATTTTCTTATTGTCACAAGTGTCACTCTTAACCATTTTCACTCTTGTATGCATTGCACATTTTCACATCACTAGAGGTAGATCTAGCACACTCTTATGCATTATATGGTTACACATATCATAATAATATGCATCAGACACATTCCTACAACTTAGCACACTTTCTAGTCACAGTCGACCTTTGTGTCGCAACTTGTATTATAAGTGTCGTAATGTGGTGTTTTAACTGTTGCACTTAGAAATAAGTGTTTCTTTGCTATCATTTCAACGCGTGATTGTTTTTCATGAGTCGTATGCATTTTATTAGCTTGTATCAATGGAATTCATGTGTGTGATCGATGTTTGAGTCTCATTCTGATGAATTTCCCTCTCTCACTCTATTGTTCCCACACTTAGCCATTTGGGAGGTCTTCTTTGTCCTACTACCTAGTGAAAGTTATGACAGTTACAATCCTCCACCGTGTAATAAGAATTACTTGTACATGATACTTATTGATGAGTTCTCTCCCTCCTATACTTGGGCACTAAGTATTTCTTAAGTTCATCTCCTATGGCTACACATTTAGAACCTTCAAGGAAAAGTGACCTAGTCTTCTCCTACATGCCTTAGTCAAATGTGAAATTTCCTCTTCTAATGAGCCTTCCTAAGTGCAATGAATTCTTTTAGTGAGCAGTGAGTCATTCTTGAATAAAATTTCACCTAATAGAATGGTGTCTCTTCTGAGCTCACTTTAGGAAAACAAGAACCCTTTGAGTTCATTTCGAGAAAACAAGGACCCTCTGAGTGCATTTTGAGAAAAAAAGGGCCCTATATATTTTTAGAAGTGCACTTCGGGAAATCTAGGAGCCTTTGTCCCTTCAAAAGCACACTTTGGAAGAACAAGGACCTAGTCTCCTCTCAAAATTTCACTTCAAAAATACAAGGGCCCTATGTCTCTTTAAAAGTGCATGGCACACTCTCAAGAAATACTCAGGCATCCTTGTCCACTGTTACTGTACCTTGCGCCCTCATTGTCTCTTCCAAAGCGCATATCACATCCTCAAGAAACATTGGTTCCACATTGTCTCTAGTGATTGTCCTCTCTCTCTCTCTCTCTCTCTCTCTCTCTCTCTCTCTAGGAGCCTTTGTCCCTTCAAAAGCACATTTTGGAAGAACAAGGACCTATTCTCCTCTCAAAATTTCACTTCAAAAATACAAGGGACCTATGTCTCTTTAAAAGTGCATGGCACACTCTCAAGAAATAATCAGGCATCCTTGTGCACTGTTACTGCACCTTGCGCCCTCATTGTCTCTTCCAAAGCACATATCACATCCTCA
The DNA here is from genome assembly GCA_000404065.3 of Pinus taeda. Lineage (NCBI taxonomy): Eukaryota > Viridiplantae > Streptophyta > Pinopsida > Pinales > Pinaceae > Pinus > Pinus taeda. The sequence continues at coordinate 23,734 of APFE030966768.1, forward strand.
AGAAACATTGGTTCCACGTTGCCTCTAGTGATTGTCCTCTCTCTCTCTCTCTCTCTCTCTCTCTCTCTCTCTCTCTCTCTCTCTGTCTCTCCTGTCTCTCTCTTTGTCTCTCTGTCTCTCTTTTTCTCTCTCTCTCTCTCTCTTCTCTCTCTCTCTCTCTCTCTCTCTCTCTCTCTCTCTCTCTCTCTCTCTCTGTGTGTGTGTGTCATCTACTGTCTATTCTCTCTCTCTCTCTCTTCTTCTCTTCTCTCTCCTCTCTTTTCTTCTCTCTTCTCTCTCTCTCCCTCTCTCTCTCTCTCTCTCTCTATGTCTCTCTCTCTCTCTTCTCTCTCTCTCTCTCTCTCTCTCTCTCTCTCTCTCTCTCTCTCTCTTTCTCTCTCTCTTCTCTCTCTCTCTCTCTCTCTCTCTCTCTCTCTCTCTCTCTCTCTGTCTTCTCTCTCTCTCTTTGTTTCTATCTCTGTCTCTGTCTTTGTCTCTGGTCTATGTCTCTCTCCTCTCTCCCCTTTGCACTTTTAGTAAACAGGGTCATCCCTTGCTCATTATTTGGCTCAACTCTCTCTCTCTCTCTCTCTCTCTCTCTCTCTCTCTCTCTCTCCCCCTTGCACTTTTAGTAAACAGGGTCATCCCTTGCTCATTATTTGGCTCAACTCATTTCTCTCTCTCTCTCTCTCTCTCTCTCTCCCCCTTGCACTTTTAGTAAACAGGGTCATCCCTTGCTCATTGTTTGGGTCAACTCATTTGAGCCTAGTGTATGGCAAGCCTAGTGTATGGCGCAGTTTTAGTTAACACGTTCATCACATTGTCCCTTGCAATTTCCCATTGCATTTGACCTTGAATAAATCCTCCTCATAGTGCATGGCGTAGTAAGTGAACATTGGTGCCTTCATCCTCCTCATAGTGCATGGCGTAGTAAGTGAACATTGGTGCCTTCCTTAGCCACTGTTAAGTTAAATTACACTATTCTCATCAAGCCCTTCCTTCTCAGTCCTTTCACAGTGCTATCATGAGCAGTTTCATTCATGAGTAAAGTAGAGAGAGGATAGATGATTTTAAGGCTGGTTTTTCCTTGACATGATTGATCTTCATTAGTAGGTGTACCATCTCAACATGACAAGGTGATGCTCGAGAAGTATGTTAAGGAGAACAAGCACAAAGAAGAACCATCATGAAGACATGAAGCATATCTTGGACCATGAAAAATTGAAGACATTTCATGGTAACTGAGAAGGTCCTAATGTTGATCCAAGACCATTTGGAGGGTGAGGATGAAGAACAAAGTGGATATTTCATGAAGATTTAAGACATAGTAGCATGAAAGTAGTTTGGCATTGCCACATCATCATGAATTTCCATGTCATTAATTCCAGTTTATGGCTTGTACAAGCGTCTTTACAATCTCATATGTTTCAATATGTCCTGACACATCGTCATGTGGGATGTAGTGATGTATTTTCAAGAAAATGAAAAAATGTAAATATGTGGAAGTCCAAGAGTCACACATGGAATATGAAAAGTCACATGTGGACAAAAGAGTCAAATAGAATTTCAAATTTCATTTAGAAGTCCAGGAGCCATGAGGGTAGTTCAAGATTCATGGGATATGAAAGGTCATTCCTCTTATTATAAAGACACCTTCATAACTAAAGCAAAAGTATTTTGGAGTGATAGACTTTGATGAGCTAGCGTTGGCTTCTTCCACTTGGCATAGGAGAGAAAAATCATTCCTTAGAGAATCAAGAAGTGACTTAATGTTCCACTATTGGAACTAGTGCGTAACCATTGTAATTGTGTACTCATACCTTTCACCTAATAATTGAAGCTCATTGAGCCAGCACACTTTCATGCATGTATGGTGAATGCTTTAAGACTGTTCTTTGGATGTTTGTGATATATATTGGTGTTCTTATGTCTAATGAAATTGAACTATTTTGGTAACTTTTGTGCTTATCTTGTTGAATGTGTGTTGTATTTTCTTTCATGAATCGTTGTTATCTGGTGAACTAATCTACAGGTTAATCAAAAAATCCTTCCTTTCTCTCATGTACCTCTCTTAGAATAGTACTAGTACTTTCCTTTTAGTGACATATGCTTGTCTCCATCTTATGGAAGCATCATTTTATACATTACAATTGGCGCTTCACAATGTCAAATTACTCGCTTATTCAAATGGTATGTGTGTAATATCTTATGTTATCCATTGAAACCAAGGAAAACCTTAAGTTATGGTGGTTGGGTCGATACTCCAGATGGGGATCTTACTCCAAACAATGTGTGGTCTAACTAGAACTTCACATCAAGGATACCCCCTTTAAGTTTTTGGTATCCAAAACCATCAATAGGAAGTTACAACTTCCGTACCTAACACCTCCCTACCACCTCTAGAATAAAAGATAAAACAAAGAAACTCTTGGTCTCATGTACAAGGGATAGTGACCCAATTACAACAATATACAATCTCTTCGAATTTTTCTACTTTATCGTGTCAAATTTTCAATATGTCTTTGACTTATAAATATCCTCAAGAACACATAATTCAAAATAATAAGTTCGTTTCATTCCTCCAAACATCAATACTAGAGTCTTAGCCTTGTCTTCAAAGATTCCCTTAAGCTTCCCTTTGATTCTCAAACAAGGTTTATCAACTTCAAGATGTGAATTAGAATAGATTAAGGAATGGCCTTAGAGAAGGTGAATATGGGCCTCCAATCCCGCCTCAAATAGGCCTTCAATAAATCTCAAATATGTCTTTGGTCAGATCATAAAAGTGCCTCACAAAACTTCAGATCAGTCTCAAAACAGTGTCTTGGAAAAACTTATGTCACCTCATATTTAACTCTACCACATACTTTGAGTTGCTTCACAAGGAGTTTGGAACTACAAATTTAGATTCGCCTCAGTAAAATTTGAACCTACAACTTTGCCTCAGTGAAATTTCATACCTGCAACTTTTCTTCAACAAAATTCAAATCTGCAACTTTGCGTCAACAAAGTTTGGGCTTATAACTTTGCCTCAAAAAATTTTGGACATGCAACTTTTCCTCAGTAAATTTCGAACATGGAAATTTTCCTCAGTAAATTTTGGACCTACAACTTTTCCTTAGAAGGTCCAAGAAAATAACTAGAAAGAGGTTGAAATGTTAGAAATGAGGAAAATACTCGGGGGTGAATCAATATTGTGAGAATTTTAAAACTTTCTTTCATAAATTAAAGAATACTAAAACACCAAAAATCTATTTAACAACAATTCAAGTAGGGATCAACACAATAAGCATGTATGTAACACATAAAGACTTCAATTGATTTTACAAAGACAAGCTTCAAGTTGCTTTTACAATGTTCTCTGGCACCCACCAAAAAGAATCTACTACTCCCTAATTTATTAGCTACCATTGAAAGGAGCTACTACCCTTGGTTTATCATCTATCACTGAAAGGAGCTACTACCCTTGCTTTATCCGTCGCTATTAAAAGGAGATCCAACCCCTGATTATTTACCATCTAGTACTAGAAGGAGCTATAGCACCTAAAATGCAAGCTCCAACTTTATATCCATGTTGATCCCTCCTTCATACAATTTTCAAACTCAAATCAACAAAAAATTTACATACGATAATGTTGCTTCATCTCTTCTTACAACTCAATGCATTAACTACATAGATAAAATATTTTCTTTCTCCCTTAAACACCTACCACCTCAAATCACCAATAACACCATTAAAACACCTTTAACACTTTCTCTGACCTATGATCCTCTGATCAATTCATCATCATCAACCACAACAACCTTCTTATGAATTCAATTTCTACTTATAAAGAATTCTTAGTCGATATTTTTGGACTTAAAACTTTAGTTAAGTTCAACTCATAATTTACACTTATCAAAGGTTTTAATATCATTATATTCATGTTTTTCATTTTCTATTAAGACTTCTTGATGTTGTATCATAGTCTTTAGTCTTTTCTTTGTTGTTGTGATCACAGCTCTAAGTTAATCTATTGATTTTCAAAATTCAAGAGTTTTATAGAATTTTGCAGGGATTTTATCTGCAGTTCTAACTTTGGTTGGCTGCCAAATTTAGCTAATTAACTGCCAAATATTCCATTAATTTTATCCATGCTGCCAACTTTGTTGCCAACCCATTCATGTGAATTATCCATTATTTTAGTGCACTACTAATTTAGTGCCATAGCACCAAATATGGTACAAATGTGCCAAAGCTACCATATGTTGTTGACTCATTCAAGCCAATAACTTAAGCCCATAGGCATGTTAATCAATATTGTAGACCAGCATAGCCATGAGGACTTATCCACTTTACATAACAAAAAACTTCACATATAACTAATTCCAAGAGAAGCACTTTAAAATTTTGACTAGAAATATCTTTTCATCTATGTGGTCCTTTTATGACTTCGACATGTTGTTGGAGAGATATTTCCAAGTACTATCTAGCTCCACCATTGCTAAGAGCTTCTGAGATAATATCCCGAGGAAAAAACTAATTGGAAGAAGATGCTCCCAAAAACATTGTTTCACTAAACTTCCCGCATACAACTGAGCTTGACCAATCCATGACTTCCTTTGACATCAATAACAACACATGTCTAACGTTCTCCCCCTTTGGCATTGATGGCAACACCAAAAACATTGAAACAATCATAAAAGCAGGCGTAATGTCAAACGTGTCAAACAAGAAAAGCATGTGTGTGTGTGTGTGTGTGTTTAAAACCTATTTTAGTGCTTGTTCTTGCACTAGTTAGTTGAATTCTCCATGCAATTGTTTGTACTTTATTTCTCCTCACAATTAGGAAATATTTTTCTTCCTTCTCCCCCTTTGACATCATGGAAAATAAAATAATATCTTCCCTCTATCATGTTGATCCCATGGACCTGGAATCTCCTTTGTCATATGTTGAGTGCTTGTTAGTTTCCTTTCTTCTTCTTGGGGAAGATATAGCAAAGGGAGGTAAGAGGGACCACCCCCAATATTTGCCCTAATTACTCGAATTGATCTCTTGTGAGAATTTTGGTGAATATATTAACTACCTTCTCTTTTGTAAGTACATACTCCAATTTTACAATTTGGTTTGCAACTTGCTCTCTTAGGTAATTGTATTTATTGGAATATGATTTTTCTTGGGGTTGAAAACAAGGTTCTTGCAAATGATGATTGCACCATCACAAATGATTAGAACTGGTTGATCATATATTATTTTGAAATCTTGTAAATTCTACTTCATCCATAATAGTTGAGTGCAACAAGAAGTTGTTGTTAATTTTCACAATGTTTTATGCTATTATAATCATTTTAAACAAATTTCTTCTAACTTCAATCACTCAAATAACAAATAATCAATTATATATATAACAATAAATGCACAATAGAATATAGCCAAGCACAATGAGACACATAGATGTGGTCAAATACTAGGGAAAAACCCACAAGCGGGGAAACCCTTAATCAATTATTTTTCTTCTATTAGTCAATCAATGTTTAACATGAGATATATAGTCCAATTAGTACATCCAAAAACCATTCAAAGTCAAAGCCTTGACTTCCCAAATCAACCAATCTAAAATAAGTCAATAATGAGAGAGAATGTCTAATCTAGTCAAAGGTATTAGTCTACAATATTTTGGCATGTAGAGGAACAATCAATAGTAGTCAACAATCTACCCTAACCAGTCAATAGTCAAACTTCCCAGAAAAATTTGGTCAACTCAACATTAAATTCAGCCTTCTTTTCTTAGTCAAACTTAGCCAAAATAATAGCAAATTCCTTCCTACAATTTGGTAAAAATTCCATAGTAAACTTACAGTGAAACCCTAGTTCCAAATTGTGGTCAAACTTAGTCAAATTTCTCAAAATAATTCAATTAAACCAGTCAAAAATTTTGCATCCAAAAGAATCCTAAAATTTAGTCAAAATAGAGTCAAAATGCCCAAGTCAATGCTGGTCAAAGTAGCCCAAAGCAAAAAATTAGCACTACTCAATAGAAGCCTCTTTCTCCGCCTTTGCACAGGTGAATGTCTCCTATGATTTTCAGATCAGATAAAACCTCTTTGATGAGAATATAGATGTGATGGATGAGTCTCCAATTGAGGTCAATGAATGCCTACTTATATGTGGTTGACGAGGGTTAATTACCCTTGGTGGGGCTGACTTTTCATCTTCTCTCGGACGACTTGTCAAAGAAGAAATTTTCCTTTGACCTTTTTCAAAATTATTTTGAAGAAGAATGGTTCCTCCTTAGAGTAAACAGGCTTCTCCTTGGGAAAATTCATCATATAGATGCCAATTTTAACACTCCCTATCAGCTAGGGAGGCATTTTAGATGCACCATAAGTCTCATCTTGGATGTACATATCTCATCATAGGAGAAGCTCATCTCATCTCATCTCATCTTAGTAGAAAACCTGATGACTCTTTTTATAGAAGAAGAAGAATGATCCACACAAAAGTAGGGGAGATTGATTTACCATAACCAAGTCCATGGCAGTCATAAATGGCCTTGGTAAAGATCATCCAAACCTTATTTACATTGACCAAACCTCACCCAAATTGATCCTCACTAATTAAGTGGTAGAACACCTACATCCATTACTTAGGGGAGATAAATTTACCACAACCAAGTCCATGACATTCATAAAATGACATTGGTAAAGATCATCCAAACCATAAGTCTCCTCTCCCATGTGGCCAAGATGGGAAGAAATCCAAACAAGTTTAACTGAGTCCATGACCCCTTTATAAGGGTGACTTGTGGGTAGGATGCATACTGGGGTATGTACCCATCCAAGTCGATGGCTTTAAGGAGTACCCTCACCCAGGAGTTTGGCTACACAACCCCCTTCACCAAGTCCATGGCTAGTCATAAATATGGGGGAAGGCATATGCTCAATGTTCTCAATCAATAATGTTCCCTCTTAGGGAGGGATACATTCTCTTGCACTCCAATATACTCTATAAATAATATGAACTTAATTTTTTACAATGGCTTGGTGAGAATGTTTGCAACCTGCTCATTGGTTTATATGTGTTGGAGCCTCACTACTCCTCACAATACCATATCTCTGATAAAATGGTACTCGATCTCGATGTGCTTTGACTTGTCATGGAATAATGTATTCTCTAAAAGTTAAATATCACTTTTATTGTCATTGTATATCATGGTTGTATCAAGAACCTTCTCAAATAGCTCTATAAATATCTTCCACAACCACAAAGCTTCGTAGCTAGCCGTACTAGATGTAATGTACTCTGCCTCGCCTATACTGAGAGCGAAAGATTTTTGCTTCTTGCTCATCTAGGAAATCATGGTAGACCTCAAGCTAAAATAGCATCCTGATGTTCTCTTCATGTCAATAAATATCCCGACCCAATCTGCATTTGTGTATCCATGTCATCTCAACTCATTTTCTTAGGTATACCTTTGTCCATAATAGATAGTCCTATGTAGATATATTAATACATGTTTTGTGGCCACCTAGTGAGCATGCATAGGTTCCATCATGAATTAGATAAAGGTATTAATAGAAAAACATATGTCTAGCCTTTTTTTGACCATAAAAATTAGTTCCCCAATTAGATGTCAGTCCATAGAAGGATTTGTTAGATTTGGTCCTGTAGCTTCACCACATAACTTATTGAAGTTTTCCTCCATCAAAGTGACCAAGGATTTGCAATCCACTGTCTTAAATCTCTCCAAGATTTTGACAACATATTTTTCTTGTCTAAGGAAAATATCACCAGGTCTCTACAACACCTCTAAGCCTAGGAAGTAATGCATCGTCCCAAGATATTTCATCTCAAACTTAGAGGCAATCTCCCTCTTACACTGAATGATCATAGGTTTTTATCTTTTCAAGATAAGTCATCAACATATAAAACCAAAATCGAGGGCATACCTTGGACAACCTTGAACTAGAGGTTCATATTGAAACTTTTTCTGGTGAATCACAAATTTTTCAAGTATCCATCGATCTGAGCATACCAAGCCATGGGGGCTTTCTTCAATCCATAAAGTGATTTATTCAATCTGCAAACATGGTTTTCCCTATCATGTTCCTCAAATCCATGTGGTTTTTCCATGTACACCTCTTCCTTAAGTATGCCATGTGGAAAGGTTGTCTTCACATCCATCTGATGAAGACTCCAAACTTGGTTATTAGCAAGATTAATGATTGACCAAATGGTCAGATATTGGGTGACATGTGCAAATATCTCATCATAATCTTATCCCTCTTTCTAGGAGAAGCCTCTAGCCATGAATCTTGCCTTGAACTTCTCAATGCTACCATCATTTGCATGTTTGATTTTGTATAACCACTTTGAATTCACAACAAACTTCCCCTCGGTTCTCAAAACCACCTTCCATAGATCATTCTTCATGATGGACTCATATTCTTTAGCCATGACATCTCTCCAAACATGTTATTTCATTGCTTCTTCATAGCTACAAGGTTTAGATTTTATGATGTCGCTCATCAAAGCAACATATCCCTGATATCTGCAAGGATTCTTTCTCTCTCTAAAGGTGCCTCTCAAGGCTAAGTGTCTCTCAACATCCTATAATGTATCATGAAGCCATAAAGGTCTCTTCCTTGTGGGAGGATCACAGGGAGGACGATCAAAAGGATCCATGGATGCCATAGGCTCATGTTCAAGGTTTGGCTCAGGCATGGATGGCTCTGCATCTTCATCCATAATATTATATCTTCTCCCTATGATGGTAGGGACAAGAGTGTCCCCTTCTTTTCCAAGAGAAATATCTTCATCAAAATTCACATCTTGGTTTGATCCAAGTGGATGTTGGTGGCCACCCACCTATCCCATTTGGACCCCCACAATTATCTCTTTCAGCTTTTTCAGTTTCCTAAATTGTAGCAAAATTTACTATTTTTAGCAGTTTTTCGGGTCCTGAACTTCCAGAGCCGTTTTGAGGCCCTAAACGACGTTTTTTGGGAAATCTGGGGCAACATGGGTCCGTGGACCGATGTTGCCTCCCAAAGTGATAGTGCTCGGATAGATCTTTCTAACGAGCTATTGTACGCGTCAAACGGAGATCGTATGCCAAATTTACGACCCTGGGAAATTGATGTACCAATTTACCCAAACAAGGCCCATAATTTGGCGTTTCATCTTCTAGGGTTAGGTTTCGGGATGTGAAAGGTTTTCCATTGTTTGTCAACAATAAATAGGCCTTCGAGTCTCATTGTAACATAGTTCAGAGGCATGTAGCCACACATCCCTTCTCAGAGATAAGCTACCATCGCCCTAGCTGGTTTATTTCCATTTCTGGTTGTAAGAATATTTCAGTATTTTCCATTAATGAAATGAAGTATTATTTCCGCTGTTTAAATCCAGATCAGTGGTATCAAAGCGGTTTTCTTTTTCTTTGTTTTTCTTTGCATGTCCCCAACGAGGTCGGGATATAAGGAGTTAGGGCTTGAACTGGTCGAACCTTTGCAAGACCAGCCTCGCAAATCCCAACGGCCTCCATGGCCAATGAGAAGAAAGATGAGGGGGCAGGAGATCCTATCAAAATCTTGCTCGAAGAAGCCCTCGAGTGGCAAAGGAATGCGATGATGGATAGCTTTGCACAGATCCTTCAACGACTACCCAGAGACAACGCATCTGCTTCCAATAGCTACTCTGGAAATGCCACACCCTTTAAGGTACAAGTTAATTTTGAAATCCCCATCTTTGAGGGTCAAATAGATGCAGATGTAATAGATAAATGGTTAAATATGCTAGATGGGTATTTTTCTGTTCATAAATTTTCAAGTCGGGAAAAGATTGTTTTCGCTCTTCTCAAAGCAGCCCCCCACGTCAAGGACTGGTGGGAAACGTACTGCGAGCAGAAGGATGAAAGTACAAGCTCACTATTTTTAGCCGCACCCACTTGGAATGAATTTTGGGATGCCATTAAGGAGTAGTACTACCCTGTCAAAAGCTATGAGGACAAATACATCAAATGGACCACACTATGGCAGGGACGAGACCAAGATGTGCTAGAGTTCACAAACATTTTTCATACCCTTCGCACACAGTTGGGTATCAAGGACTCTGAGCTACATCTAGTACTCAAATACCGTAGCTTCCTACATAGATACATCCAGGAAGAGATGGAGTTCTTGAACATCTCCTCACTCGGCATAGCATACCGATACGCTGTCAAAATTGAGCAAAAGTTCAAACAGAAGAAGCGAGACTTTGGATCTGCAAATCCGAAGCCTAAAGGACAAAGCCAAGGCGGGGTGACCCAAGATAATCCGTCGAAGCCGCAAGAAAAGAACAACACCATGAAGCCGAAGAAGGACACAGGAAAGTGGTGTGAGTTCCACAAGAGTCCCACTCATAACACAAGTGAGTGTCGGACCAAGCAGTCACTGGTGGCCGAGCTGAAGGCTTCCAAATAAGATACATGTTCCAACCCTAAGCAAAACCCAACAAGGGGAATGGAAAAGGGAAGCAGATCATTGATGCAGATCCCAGCGCCACTATTTCCACTGCCAAGATCCAGAAGAATGAGCACAAAGAGCCAGAGGAGGGGGAACGTCTTTTCCACTCACAGATGTGGGTGAAGGGTTCGCCGCTGCAATTCATTGTCGATATTGGCAGCCAAAATAACCTTATTTCAGTAGAGGTCGTGAAGCGGTTGGGCCTACCGACTACACCACACCTGCAGGCATACAGTATTGAGTGGCTTCATGAAGGATGAGATCTCAAAGTTCACCAGCAGTGCCGCCTTCCCTACAACATCAAACCATTCACAAATGAGGTATTGTGTGATTTTACACCTCTGGATGTTTGTGATGTATTATTAGGCCAACCATACTTGTGGAGGCAACATGCTGTGTATGAGTCAAGGCCTCGTGCTGTCATTATTTCTTTGAGTAATTCATTATATAGGATACCAGAGGTAGCCCCACCTACTGCCACCTCTTTGATCACTACTAAGAAAGGTAGTAAGCTCATATCACAGACTAGGAAATTTATTTTCTGTCTGGTTCACTCCCAAAGTAAGGGGAAGATCGTTGCTACATCCATTACCCCCGCAAAGGGTTCCTCCACGCAGCAGCAGCAACAACAAAGGGATACGGTCATGATAGAACACGTGAACAACTTCTGCTCACCCACAAGGGTACCACATAAGTTTCAGGTGGGAGGCAAAGTTTGGTTACATCTGTAGAAATAATGCCTTACAAGAGCCCATCAGAAGCTCCGGCCACTCCGACATGATCCTTACACCAGTACCAAGGCTATGGCCAACAATGTTTTGAAGCACAACATTCCTCCATTCCTTCGCTTGCACCGAGTGTTCAATGTGGATCGTCGTCGACCATGCTTCCCACCATTTCTGGACACATCAGAGATTGCAGAACAGCTCACTAGCGACCCAGCTCAGCAGAAG
>APFE030966768.1:35319-51730 GCA_000404065.3 Pinus taeda
CCAGGTGGATGTTGGTGGCCACCCACCTATCCCATTTGGACCCCCACAATTGTCTCTTTCAGCTTTTTCAGTTTCCTAAATTGTAGCACAGTTTACTATTTTTAGCAGTTTTTGGGGTCCTGAACTTCCGAAGTTGTTTTGAGGCCCTAAACGACGTTTTTTGGGAAATCTGGGGCAACATGGGTCCATGGACCCATGTTGCCTCCCAAAGTGGTAGTGCTTGGATAGATCTTTCTAACGAGCTATTGTACGCGTCAAACGGAGATATTATGCCAAATTTACGACCCCGGGAAATTAATGTACGAATTTACCCAAACGGGGCCCACAATTTGGTGTTTCATCTTCTAGGGTTAGGTTTCGGGATGTGAAAGGTTTTACATTGTTTCTCAACAATAAATAGGCCTTTGAGCCTCATTGTAACACAGTTAAGAACAGTTCAGAGGCATGTAGCCGCCACATCTCTTCTCAGAAATAAGCTACCATTGCCCTAGCTGGTTTATTTTCAACTCATTTTTTAAGCATATTTCAGTGTTTTCCATTAATGAAATGAAGTATTATTTCCGCTGCATCTGTGTGTATATGGTTATCTTTGTATTTTGTTGTGTTCTTGTTTAAAATACGGATCACCTACACCTTTTACTTTTCTTGAAACACTTGATATCCCCAATCTATATAAGTTGGCTAATGATCCCATCAATCACAACTTGCATTAGCATCCAATCCCACACAAAATACTTGCCAAAATTTTGTAATTCGAAGGGAAACAAGGGGATGATCAAGCTACACATGTCATCACCTACCATTTATGTCGTGTATCGAAATCCATTGTTGATGACAGTATCTGGCTCAAACTCTTTCCCCGCACCCTTCCTAGAAATGTTGTCAAGTGGTACATAGAGTTACCAAGTGCATCAACTAATACCTTTGGTGCCATGGCATTGGAATTCTTAAAGCACTTCCAGCTTCCTATCCACTATGAAACCATAATGGAACTCCTCACTACTCTATGCTAAGACACCTCTACCCATATCTCTTATCATATCCATGAATGGAGACACAGGCAGCGGCTTGTCAAATTACCCATTCTGGATCACTTATTAGGAGATTGGTTCTACAAGTCACTTCTCCCCACCATTTCCAAGGACATTTCCATAGCTAGTGTGGTCACAGAAGACCAATCCATTTGTCTTGCCCAACATTTATATTTGATCTACTCTCAGTCTGGAACACCCTATGATATACTCCCCCATGCCCCTTGAACTTCCAATGCTCTTGATACTCAACAACCTGGTGCACATGTTGATGGACTTGTTGGTGCTACTTCTGGGGTCATTGTAAAACAACTAAGGGGAAAAGTTTCCTAGTTATTTTCCGATACTTCTCCTACTTCCTAATCGTCTACTCTTCCAATTGTTGCGATCAAATTTGTGCAGCCTAAACAAAAAGTCAGTGGTAAGAATAGGAATTATAAGAAAAATACCTCTCCTTCTGAGGAGCATCTTACTACACAAAACAACCCCAAACTAAAAGTTTTTTCCAAATGTGATATTGGGAAGGAAAAAAACTGTTAAGTTCCCTTGCAATATTTGTGCAGAGGACCACTTGACTGACAAATGTCCTCACCTTAAGGAATGCATAGGCGTTCTTGTACAAAAGGACATTGGATGGACCCTTGTGGTTCTCAACAACCCTTTCCCTACTCAGGAGCAGCAACACCTTATATCGAACCACTGCAACCTCCTCAAGGGAGAAACGACAGTTCACATCTTTCTTCCTCTAGTGAAGGATCATCAATCGTTTACACCTTTGAAATTCTTGATATACAAACGTGAGCCAAGAATTATGGAATTCCAATCACTAACACTCCAGAAACGACCTCCAGTTCAAATCTACCATTGCCTAATGATTTTCTTATCAAAATGCATGTTATTAACTTTGTGATCTGTCCCCCCAAAGGGACACTTCACCACATAACACATAATACCTCTGCATGTGCTGCCGAAAACTACAGTATTATTGAAGATTTGGTGCAAGCACCGTTAGCCATGTCTTCCCTCAAAGTATTACAAACTTTCCAGTGAAACGAAAAGCTTTTCTTTCAACGATTGGTGGAATTGACCCTTTGGGTTATACTCTAGAAATTTTTGACATGGAAAAAAGTAAGCCTCAACTTTCCCACCTTCTTACATTTCAGGTGCAAGTTTTATCAAAAGGTAGAACTATCCATCAAATGGTCATTGATGAAGGTGCTTCGACCTGTGTAATGTCCACTTCATGTTGGCTCACCTCGGTTTGTCCCCCTCTTACACCGTCATTGAATTCCCTTAAATCATTTGATGGCCAACCTTTCATCTTGAAACGATACCTTTGCAGATACCCCATCACTTTGAGTGGGAAAATAGTAATGGTGGATAATTAAGTTGTAGATCATCATCTCGACTATAATCTTCTTTTGGGCCATAAATGGACTTATGCCATGACTGTCATTGTTTCTTTAGTCTTTCAACTCATCCTCTTCCCTTTGGATGGGAAAATATTCATAGTGGACTAGATATCCTTCTATACCCAGATTACTCCCCATTACCTAGTGGCACCATGCCCTTAGCGAGTGGTATACCTCACTCCTATGTGAGTGTAGGTACTGGTCTTCTGAAGGGTTCCTCCCTTTTGGGTTTTTTTTTTCTCTCTCAGAGCCCAAGGTTCCACAGATGGTTTTGATGATATCTACCATTCCTCATGGATGTATCAATCCTAGGCTCCTCCTGGCCCCTTCATACATTGATTCGTATTGAGAACAGATGTCACTTTCACTAGGTGAATTGGCTTATCAAGCCATTCAATCTGCATTTGATTCTCCTGCTGCTTTGGTTATAACCAATGGGACCACTTCCTCGCCCATCATCGCTCCTTCTAATGATCTCCTTAATGAATTCCTATATTTGGATGAAGCTATTCGATATATCATGTCTTTATAAGAGTGACCTTGGGATGATTTTCATCACCGTGCTTTGATATCTTATTCAGACGTAATACCTCTACAAATCCTACCTTTTGACCCACCTAAGATTGTTCCTCCTGCTTATACAACTTTCCAAACTATGGATTCAGAAGGTAACTTGGGAAATATTTCAAAGAATATTCTCATCGATATCTCAGTCAAAATAGGTGTCATGGAAAAAATTCAGATTGGAGTTGACTGCAATCCCGAGGAAATTGTGAGCTTCACCTGCCTTTTTAAGGAATTTCATGATGTTTTTTCTTAGTGTTACAAGGAAATGACCCACACATATCCTTCTATTGTCGAGCATGAGATCAATATTTATGACAATGTCAGGCCTTTTTGGTAAAGACTTTGACCTATCCACCCTTGCAAAACAACAACTATCAAGACTGAAGTCAAAAAATTGTTAAGTGCTGGTTTTATCTACCCCCTTCCCTTAAATGAATGGGTTTCTAATATGGTTCCTAGAGACAAAAAACAAAGTACCATTTGTGTCTGTGTCGACTACTATAATTTGAATGCTGCATTTCCAAATGAAAACATCCAACTCCGTTCATTGACCAAATAATCGATGATTGCACCAGTTGTGAATCCTTCTCCTTCATGGATGGCTTCTTGGGGTATAACCAGATTGCTATAAAACCTAATGACCAACACAAAATTGCCTTCATTTGTCCTTGGGGCATATTTGTGAATCGAAAGCTCTGTTTCAGTCTCAGGAATGTGAGTGAAACCATTCAAAGGGCTATGGACTATGCCTTTCATGATATCAGACATATTGTTCAAGCTTACTTGGATGATCTTCCAACTCATTCCATGAAATGAGCCCAACACTTAGCTCATCTGAAAGAAATCTTTCTTAGGTGTAGGTTCTATAACATCCGTCTGAATCACATAAGTGTGTATTTTTTGTTGAATTTGTACACCTTCTTGGGTTCATTTCCTCTAAATACGAGATACGGGTTGATCCCAGTAAGGTAAAGGTGATTACTCAATTTACTACACCACAATCCATCTTAAAACCCTAAAATTTGCAAGGGAAGGCAAACTTATGTCATTTCATCGTGAATTATGCCGAATTAATGAAAAGCTTTATGCGCCTACTCAAGAAAGGAGTACCTTACTTGTGGGATGATCAATTTGAATGACCATTTGATGCTTTGAAACAGATACTCATATCAGCCCCACTACTTAGCCATCCTGAATATGCACACGACTTTTTTTTTATACCTAACAGCCTCACCATCCTCCATTAGCATGGTTCTGTTTCAAACTCACGATGATCACAGTGAACATGTGGTTTATTATCTTTCAAAAGGCCTTGTCAGTCCTGAAATATGGTATTCCTATGTGGAGAAACTATAATTGACAATTTTTTCACTGTCAATCACTTCTCACACTACATCCTGCTACGACATACTATTGCGATTTCCTTGGATAATCCTATGAGACACATTCTTTCTTGTCAATTTATTGGAGGAAAATATTCCAAATGGATTGTGATCCTCCAACAATTTGATCTAGTTTTCACCACTGCCAAGTCTACAAAATCCCTAGTCTTTGTTGAATTGTTCTTGGACCTTCCCACTGTTGACCCAGATGAAGTTGCTCACTATCCCATGTTTGATGAATCTGTCTATCTGGTTGACTCTATTGATCCTTGGTACGGAGACATTCTTTTCTACCTACAAACACAATGTTTTCACCTAGATCCATCGTCAGATGATCGTCATTGTCCACAATGAAGCTAAGCACTACTTAATGTTGAACGATACTCTATATCATCATGACATTGACTCATTTCTTCGAATTTGTCTTACAAATGTCAAGGGAGAACATGTTCCTAATGAGCGCCATGCTAGGGCATGTGGTGGTCATATTTCTAATATGGCTACTACCCAAAAACATATGTGTGCAGGATATTACTAGCCAACCTTGTTTAAAGATTGTATCATTGTAGTCCAACAATGTCATCCTTGTCAAATCTACACAATGAAAATGCATGCGCCCCCTGCCACTCTTCACCCAGTTGATTCTGTCGGCCCCTTTTTTAAGTGGGGCATTGACTTCATCACTTTTAATCCCACTTCCTCAAATGGACACAGATACATTGTTTTCGTTTTAGACTACTTCATGAAATAGGTTGAATCCATTCCCACTTTTCAGGTTGATGGAGAAAACACTACTTTTTTCCAATTTAATCAGGTAATCTATCATTTTGGTGTACCCTGCATGATAGTTACAAACCATGGCTCCTATTTTCATAATCATATGATGTTTGAATTAACATATTTGTTTTGTTTTCGGTAAGAATATTCTTCCTCCTACTACCCACAGGCGAATGGCCAGGTGTAAGCCTTATATGGACTCCTCAAGACCATGATACGCCGGCTAGTGGGAAACCATAAAACCCACTATAATTGAATGTTATATCCTACTTTTTGGTCATATCAAACATCAGTCAAAACTTCTATAGGATTCATGCCTTTTGAGCTGACCTATAGCCTAGAAGCAATTCTTCCAGTCGAGTGTCAGATTCCCTTCCTCAAACTAGTTGTTGAACTCCTTCCTGACACTACTGTCGAAGAAGAGCGTTTATTGTCACTAAATCATCTGGATGAGACTCGTAAATATGTCTCACTGGCTCAAAGCACATAAATGATGATTCAATGCTCAATACGACAAACATATCAAGCCTTGATCTTACCAAGAGGGAAAATCTGTCTTACTTTATGATAAAAAACATGATCCCTTTGGGGCAAGAACATTTCAACCATTATGGGTCGATACATATGTCATTACTAAGGTTATTTCTAAAGGCACTTATGAAATTAAATACTGCGATGGAATCCCAGTCATTGAGCCTAGTAACAGGCTCTATCTTAAAATGTATTTTTCCTAGCATTCTATGGGGCATCTGCTTTGTAATTTTATGTATATAAGTTTTTCTTATTTTGGTGTGTCGAGATATTTTTGGCTTTTAAATGGGTATTTGTCTCATATATGTCTCTCGTTGCACATATGTCTTTGTCACCCTTACCATACGTCGGATATGAGGATGGTGCCAAACGTCACACATGGCACATTGCATTAGTTGCTTGGGTTCTTTATACACCTGAGTCAAAACTAATTAGTTCGGGGGGAGGAATGGGGTTCTTTGTTATGCCACCAATAACATTGCTAAGTACATTTTTGTTATTGAAATCCTTACTGAAGTTGCATCTCGTGACATATCTAATCTGGTGGTCAGGAGATTCTCAGCTTGTTATGCACTTGAATAATCATTATCAAATTCGCAATCCGATATCGTTACATTACTTTTTAAGGGTGTGACTTTTAGAATGTCAATTTGGGTTTATTACTTATAAAAACATTCCTAGAGAATATAATGCATTATCTAATTCATTAGAAAATTATGTATTGGATTGGCATCTGTCACATTCTTTTTAGTTACATGCATGAGTGTAAAATTTTCATAGTAAAAATTTACAAAAATCACAAAGCACACACCATTAAATTTCCAATTATATATATTACATATATATATATATAATAATATATATATATATAATATATATATATATATTATAATATATATATATGAATTATATATGTATTAATGTATATATTATATATGTAGAATATATGTATATATCTTATATATATTTATATAGATATACATATATAATACATATATATAAAACATATATATATATATAGATATAACATAGATATATATATATAAATATATATATAATATATAAATATATAGATATAATAATATATATACATACA
Source organism: Pinus taeda (assembly GCA_000404065.3). Lineage (NCBI taxonomy): Eukaryota > Viridiplantae > Streptophyta > Pinopsida > Pinales > Pinaceae > Pinus > Pinus taeda. The sequence continues at coordinate 42,116 of APFE030966768.1, forward strand.
TAGTATATATTTATATATAGATATATTTATTAATATATATATATATATTATATAATTATATATAATATATATATTATATATTGTTTCCAGTCTATTTACATCAAAAAAATCCCAAAAATTGGGTGTTTTAATGCAAAAATGGCTCTACTAAGCCTCACTCTGACACCCGCTGGCCATAATCTATTCCTGTTGAGCCTGCTGCTCATGGTAATAGATCATTGCTTTATCTAACCTCCCCATAGGCACCAAAAACTGCTTAGGCACACCCACTATGTGTCATTGCATGTGGATAGGTATCTCTCTCATGGGAAGAGGCGACACACCCATGCTCAAACCTTTGAGGTTCCTAGCAACCTTGTGTAGACTCTGTGTGTCATCTCCCTATTCGGCGACTGTCGCACCTTCTACTACTGCTTCATCCCCAGGTAGATGATCACGTCACCTATCATGGCGAGGCATACCCATAGGACGAACTAGTGCCACATCCGCGTCAAGAAAATGCTTCATCCCAAATTTTTTCACCCATAAATAAAAAAAAAAAATTACATAAACTTCAAAAGACAAAAAAAAATACTTTTCACTTTGATCCATCCTCTTACCTAGTGGCCCCCACTGAGTGTCGGGTGAAAATATCATTTCTGGATCCCCTGTATAGTTCATGTAAACATATAAATAATCCTCAATCATAGGGATATGGCTTTTGAGCCACTTAAAGAAGTCATACTTAAAGAAATTTGTAATCATTCCCCCTCTTATACGAGGTGCTAGGGCTACCCATCGATTTAGTCTAGGCTCCCTAGGACTGACTATACCAAGACTCATGCGATGGCTCATCATGGGAACTCTCTCTAGTATGAAGGACATGATTAAAGTGCCATACCCAAATTCCCTTTGGGCTTGCGTCTTACATGCTGTCAGCTCTTCTTTCACCTGACAGAGGACTCCCTCACACCAGTTGAATGCTCACAGCTGCAAGCAATCCAATACCAATAGAAACTAGGCCTTTATAGCCACATGTTGACTCTTAGACCCTTCTAGGTGCATGATCATCAACAAAATAAATCTCATCAGTCTTGATGTTATTTGCACTATTGGAATTTTGTTGTGCACTAGATGAATGCCTTTAGTGCAATAGGTTTCGATCAACATCATCGTGGGCCTCAGATTTTCTCTCCCTCCTATCAAGTTTACTCGTGCACCTTTGTTGGCTTATTGGGGCTTGACCAAGGTTTAGAGTTGATTTAGCCAAACAAATCTCGGTACTACTAGCCCTTTTAGCAGCGATTTGCATAGTGCAGGCTGAGGTCTCACTTGAATTAGTATGGAAGGGTGCTAGAACCATGTTTCCACACCCTGGAGATGTATGATGAGTTCAAGTGGTCAGCGGTTTGACCCTGTGTGTAAGTCATTTCATGCACTTTCCTATACCTCGAAGCCTAATATACTACCTTCACGCAGCCCTACTCAGGGGTTGAACACCGCACTTTTGCGTTATTACCCAAAACCTTATTGATATTTCAATGTTGGTTGATTATTTTAGCCTACTTGCGTGCTTCAAGTTACACTTATCAACATAAACCATTCATACATGTGCGTGCAGTAATTAAACAATATATTTGAAAATTATAAGCAACATACATTAACCCAAGAACATATACACAAAATTATGATAAAACTTCTCTTTATTAATTTCTTCCTTGGTTACAAACTTGACTCAGCCCTGCGCACTCAGTTGCAGGGATTCGCACACTCAGCTGTGGACTACTATACCTCTGTGCACTCAACTGTGGACTACTATACCTCTATGCACTCAGCTGTAGAGCCTTCTCCTACTCTACGACCCAAAGACACACTTAGTTACTTAGACTCTTTCTTCTCTACCCTTCATTTTATTTTACACTTAGATCCTCACTCTATTTATACAAATCCCATGATTCGCGGACCATGGGTAGGCCGAAATTACATTACAAAACTAGTGCGGACAACCTTGTGACTCTCTTATACGTTTGTGCCTCATGCCTACAATTCCTGGAGCTTTACAACAAGATTGGGTCAAAACTTGGGCTTTGAGCCCCAAAACATGCCTTGGGTGGATTCCATGCCTAACAGCCCCCCAACAAAAACATTGTGACTCGCCCTCCAGTCACTCTGTTGGCGTGGCGATCTCTGCACGGAGTCCCTCCAACTATTCTTGAACTGCGCAGAGGTCAGCAACGCACTGAGCTGCTTCTTGCTGGATCTGCTGCATATGTTGTTCCAATACCTTTGTGTCTAGGGTGCTTCTCTACATTAATGTGTGCATCCCTTGTATGTTCACGATCTTTCCTTCGATGTCTTCTGTGATGGTGAAGGCCTCGTTGATCCAAGGCTGGACACTCTCATTGAGAACTGCCTCCTTGTGTTGTGTCGTGTCCACCTGCTCCTTTAGTGCTTTGGCTTGCTACATCCTCGCAAGCCGCTAGGTAAGGACCACTGTCTGTGCAGTTCCTCAGACATTGTCATACTGCTGTTAGAGTTCTCGCACCTTTGTCTCTAAGCACTGGATGTTGGGGTCCTCCTGCAAAGTTGTGAGGACCTCAAGTGAATCTTCCAACATGCTGGTGCAGTCTCAGACTGCACCACCGATCTCCTCCAATCCTTCTATGATAGTGCTAGTGTGTTGTTCTCTGACTTCCGGGGGAGTGGATGGTTGTTCCTTTCATCGCAGCTTGGCGATCTGAAGATTAAGGTCCAGCTGAACCATTGCCTATTCTTCCCTGGCCTCGCAGAATCTTGCTGCTAACCTGTGGATCTGCACCTCTGCTGGTAGATTTGCTAGGATGGCCAACTCCAGGACACTTCGGCAAGTGTTGCCTATCACCTGCACTAATTTTTGATTTTGCAACAACAATTCATCACGCTGCAAGCTGAGTTGTTCCATGTTTATATTCTACTCACTGAGGACTTGGAGCGCGCGACTTTCCCTAGTGCGCAGCTCTGCCGTCATCCCATCCTATAATAGATATAATGTCTTGTGCGAAAGGGCAGCTAGATTAACCTCGAGACCTTTAATTGTGCTAACCGAAAGCCTGCCGTCCTCATTTGGTGTCACTAGATCCCCTTTCGACAGCATGATTATGTTCGTCATCCGTGTGCGCAACATCTGCTCTGCTATTGTGGATCCAACTGCGAGGTTGATTGAAAGGGTACCAACTTGAGGGGGGCACACCTGTAAGTCCTGCAACTGTGCTCTAAGAGCCCCCAACATAGTTTGGTGCTCCCACATGAAATCCTGAGGAGCCTCATTTGTGACACCGTACACTGTGTCGCCAATGTCATGTAGATCACCCTCGATTAGGGTGATCATGTCAATGGACAATTTCAAGGCCTTCACCTTCTTCCTCGATCCTGCTCACTCTGCCGGGTGTTGGCGCTTCAACTGTATGGACATGGTTCATGGGTCTGCACCTCCTTCTTCTGTTTCTGCTTCCTTTGCCTCTTGTCCATGTGAAGGCATTGTTTGGCCCTCGCCCACCTTCGTAGTTGCTGCCTGTGCTGCTGCTGCTGTAGTAGCCTTTTCCTAGTCAGCTGCTTTCTATGCCACTTCCTGCGCTTCCTACACTTATGCTGCTATGGTTTCCTTCCGTTATTTTTCGGCCAATTGTGCGATGCGCAGCTTGGCATCGTATTTTTTCCTCTGGGCTACTGATCTCTTGATTTCTATAATGTTTGAGGCGCGCCATTCCGGAGGCCATGCCTCCAAGACAGTGAAAATGGCGTCATAAGTGGAAACAAAGGGTAGCTTTGTCCACTGCTTTGTTAGATCCTTTCATGCCCTTATATAGATGTTGTGCATGTCTACCTTAAATTCTGCAAAACTTTGCAGACTGTTGTAAACCATGGGAGACAACCGCAACTTATAGTTGATCCACATTTGGATGGTCATCTCCATGAGCACCTAAAAGATCTTGGTGTCATGTATCCTTTTAGCATCCTTCGTGGGCCAGAGCGAAGCGTAATTCGTAGCCTCTGGTAATTCTCTATCAGTTATGGGGAATTGATTGTCCTTTGGCAACTCCCTAACTATGAGCACTATGGACAACAACATCCATGCATAGTGGAAGGTTTTACCCTGCTCCTGGGTTTCGTGACAATTTTCTAAGAGTTTCGTGCTGAGGAATTTAGACTAGTTAACCTAGACCCCCTCCGTGCATTCCTCGACCAGTGTGACCACTCGCGCAAGTACCACGTCGGCGCAGCACTTGTGCATAACCTTTCCTGCGAGGATTTGGGTTGCCACACGTACTGCTTTGTCCTTGATGATGGAGATGGCGTAACCCATCTTTTTCTTTTCCAGCTTGTACTTCATCTTCATGGCCTTTGTGAGGGCCAAATCACTGCCCTTTCCTTCCGATATGGTCGCGGGGTCCTTTCCTTTGTATGGAAGTCGGGAAATGCGATGAATCATATCTGCCGTGATGCGGATGGGCTCCTCCAACCATAAATACCCATCATGCACCAAGCATAGTAGCTGCTTGATGACGAAAAATGGTTATTGGGGCACGGTGGAAATTCGACACCCATAGCAGGTTCAGTAGCCCGAACTTTTCCACACTGCGCAACCACTTCTACGACTCCAATGTTGTCACCACCCGCACTATTTTCTGCTTCATGAGGTTTCCACTCTCCAGGTGAGGGAACTTCTCGCGGTCAGCGAGGTCCCAATATTCAAATTTCATGGTTGACACACAGCCTAGGTTCGTGCCTTCAAACATAATTCCAGATAGGAGAAGCACCATAGATGTTTCTTCATCAAAGCATGATGATGAAGAAAATCTAGCCTTAGCAAGTAAGGCGAGGAAAGGGAAAGGGAAGGCTTCCCATTCCAAATCGATTTCTTCCCATGATGGGAAGAAGATTGACAAATTGAAAGTGCGATGCTTTCATTGTCATGAGGTGGGCCATTATGCAACAAATTGTACACAGAAGAAATCCAAGAAGGGATCCTCAAAAGGATCAGATGGTGAGGCACTGGCATCACAATTTGAATTGGATTTTACCCTCATCACATGCATGGTTACATCGATGGTGGGTTGTTTTTGGTACCTAGATAGTGGAGCCTCATTCCACATGACCGGTGACAAGAGTTTATTCAGTACCTTGGAGGAGAAAGACCTCCAGATGCACATAGAGATGGGCGATGATGGAAAGTATCGTGTTTTAGGTGAAGGCACAATTGTGTTTCAGAGGTGGCATGGAGCTCCTCTCACCCTAACTGATGTAAAATATGTGCCTGGACTAAAGAAAAACCTGTTATCCACCACTATGTTGGAAGACAAAGGCTATGATGTAGTCTTTAGTAAAGGAAAATCATTCCTGAGACACATCGACAAAGGACAGATCAAGAGGATTCGGATTCGAGTGAATAATCTCTACAAGTTGGGGGTATATGACTGTGCTGCATTGAGTTCCAAAGTAGAGTTGGTGCAAATCCAAGATATTGGCGAGCTATGGCAGAGAAGATTGGGCCACTTGCCCAATGGGGCCTTGAAGATCATGCAGCAGATTTCTACCGGACTTCCCAAGGGTAAACTGGAGCAAGTGGATACATGCAAAGGTTGTACCTTGGGTACATATGCAAAATCTTCCTTTCAAGATCGAGATAGCTGAGCTGGAGCAATCCCGGAGTGAGTTCATAGAGATGTGTGTGGACCATTTTTGATAACCTCCACCGCTAAAAAAAGGTACTATGTTATTTTCATTGATGATTTTTCGCGTAGATGTTGGATCTACTTCATGCAGAAGAAGGATCAAACCTTCTCAAGGTTTTGTGAGTTTAAAGCCTTCATAGAGAAAGAATCAGGAAAGAAAATAAGGGCCTTGCAAAGTGAAAATGGTGGAGAGTATGTCTCTCAATAGTTTAAAGACTTCTGTGCAGCAGAAGGAATTAAAAGGAAGTTGACGACACCCCATAACCCATACCAGAATGGGGTGGCCGAAAGGAAGAACATAATGATTATGGGAGCAACTCGGGCGATGTTGCATGACCAAGGATGACCACTTCATTTGTGGGCTGAGGCATGCAATATAGCAGTATACTTGCAAAATAGAAGCCTGCATCGTATACCGGGGATGAAGACACCAGAGGAGGCCTTCTCTGGGAAGAGACTGGATATGAGTCACTTCAGGATCTTTGGCTCATTGGTATTTTTCCATGCGACCAAAGATGCCTAGAAGAAGCTAGAGCCAATAGCTGAGTTGGGGATACTTGTGGGGTACACTGATACACCCACAACTATCGGGTGTTCTTGCCTAATAGTCAGAGGACAGTGGTACGCAGAGATTTGAAGTTTGAAAAGAAGAAAGCCATGCGAGTTTCCCTTGAGAGGGAGCTCAAGTTGCATGCAGAGGAGGAACTTTTGGTTCCTAAGGAGGAGGAGCCTCAGATTGATACAGAGCAAACACATGCAGAGGATCCAGGAATGGAGAAATGCACTCATGCAGATTCTTCCAGAGATGGGCAGAAATGCTCAAGGGAAGCTAACAGATTGTTGATGGATGCGAGAGAGAATGTAGGACATCCATCTTCTCAGTGTAGATAGAGGAGGTCACCTAAGCGGTACACTAGGTACATGGCCCTGGTTGGGGAATGTATAGAGACCAAACCATCTTCCTTTGAGGAAGAAATGCAACAGCTAGTCTGGGATGATGCTATGGTGGAGGAGTATGATTCCATAGTTCAGAACAATGTTTGGGATGTTGTTCCAAGACCGTAGGACAAGTTAGTGGTGAGTTCTCGATGGTTTTACAAGGTAACGCAAGCAACTGATGGTAGTGTGGAGAAACATAAGGCAATGTTTGTTGCCTGAGGTTTCTCATAGGTCGAGGGGATCAACTATGATGAGACTTTTGCTCTTGTAGCAAGGTACTCATCTATCAGGTCGATGTTGGCACTATCAAAGCAGATGGGTTGGAAGATCCATCATATTCATTGAAGACTGCGTTCCTCAATGGCAATATTGAGGAAGAGGTGTACATAGAGCAACCAGAAGGATTTAAGACCTTCGATCGTGAGTCGCATGTGTGCCAACTCATGAGAGCTTTGTATGGGCTGAAGCAAGCACCTTGTTCTTGGTACACCAGGATTGACAACTATTTCACCAGATTGGGCTTCTCAAAGAGTGAAGTGGATGCGAACCTATACCACATCATGGTAGAAGGTAAGCCATTGATCATTTCTCTTTATGTTGATGATCTGTTATTGATAGGTGATGATCAGTTGATAAAGTCTTGCAAGGAGGACCTTGCAAGAGAGTTCGAGATGAAAGACATGGGTCTCATGCACTACTTTCTAGGCATGGAAGTGTGGTAAAAGGATGGGGAAGTGTTTGTGTCTCAAGGCAAGTATGCCAATGAGATGCTCAAGAGATTCCACATGGAGAAGTGCAAGCCCATGTAGACTCCTCTATCAGGTAACTGGAGGAAGGAGGATGCTACTTCAGGTGAGGTAGTAGTTGCTACTATTTATCGGCAACTTATGGGTTCATTGATGTATTTAGTGAACACACGACCAGATTTGTGTTTTGGCGTGAACCAGTTGATTCAAGATATCGTTCAGCCTACCAAGTTGTTTTGGAAGGTAGCAAAGGATGTGCTAAGATACCTCAGAGACACATCTCAATATGGATTATGGTACAGACGGACAAAGGGAGTGCAGCTTCAGGGCTTCACAGATGCAAATTGGGAAGGGAGTCCATCTGATAGGAAGAGCACTTCAAGAGGAATTTTCAACCTTGGTTCAGCTGCAGTTTCTTGGTACAGTAGGAAATAGAGGTCAGTTGCACTTAGCTCAGCAGAGGCTGAATACATGGCTTCCAGTCAGGTAGCGTGTGAGGCCATTTGGATGCGGAAAATTCTAGTTGGGTTGTTTGATTAGAGGATGAATCCAACTGCGATCTATTGTGATAATCAGAGTTGTATCAAAATCTTTGAGAATGAAGTATTTCATGACAGGTCCAAGCACATCGATATCTGGTGTCATCATCTTCAAGACTGTGTGGTGAAGAGGATCATGTTGTTGCAGTATGTTTTGACTGAGGAGCAGGATGCAGATATTTTGACTAAGGCATTGTCAAAATGAAAATTTGAGTTCTACAGAGACAAGATCAAGGTGACAAATAATCCCTTTCTTGTTGAGAGGCAGTGTTGAAAATAGCAACAAGAAATGCTAAATATAGAAATGTTAAAAATAGCATTGTTATAAATAGCATTTCGGGATGTTAGAGTCGGTTTGGTTAGTCCTCTGTCAGAGATCAAAACTCTTTATGCATTTCATTTTTAGGTTTCCTGCTCCATCCACCCAGCTGCATTCTGCTAGGGGCATGCCATAATCTAATGTAGAAGGTCATGCTAGTCATTCCCCTTCATGTCTGGCTCCTGCTAGCTCAGGTCTTTTGTCAATAATCACCAAAGTCCATGACAGTCAAGGTCTGGTCCTTTAGAGGACAAAAGTCATTTTTCGATAGTTAGGTATAGGGATTCATCAATTTTGTCTTTGAACATGTCCAGTAAATCCATGCAGGCCAGAGTGTGGCCCTTACACAGTTATGGTTCAGAGAGTTTCATCGTCATGTGGATAGACTTCGACTGTTCTTCAAAACTCTGTTTTGAAGAAAAGTCAAAGAGTGTCATTTGTGATAAAATTTTCAAAAAAAAAAAAAATCATCAGTTGATTTCTTTAGGTGCAGGCATGGATATTGTGGCCAAATGTCCTGTCGTGCAATCCCTGCAAAGAGTGCCGAAAATTTCATCATTTGAGCTAAATTTTCAAAGAGAAAGTGAAAATCAGTGTGTTTTAAAGTCAGTGAAAAAGTGTCAAAACGTAACATTAGAAAAATGGGTTTTTAAAGAAGCAAAAATTTAACCCATCACTTCCAAGGCTATATATATAGGTTTTCATCAAAATCAAAGTCATTGTGCTAATCCAAGCCTTAGAGAAATGTTGCAAAGGGTTTGAGTGTGCATCGTGTGTGTTTGAGTGAGTTGGAGGCAGTTTCAAGGAGCGCGGCGCATCTACGCAGGGGCGCGGTGCACACAGAGCTAGCTCCCAGTTCAATTTTTTAACAGGCACAACGCACACCTAGGGCGTGACGCACTGGGTTTTGTGCGCGGCGCACACAGACCAAGCGCCGAAACAATGCCAAATCACCTCAAAATTTTTGTGAAGCCCATCAAAGTGAAAGGTAGGCTCTATGACATGACTTGTTCATCAAATTTTATAAATGATATGGTGGTTTATGGTGATGTTGAATGCAACCAAACTAAAAAAATCAACCACAAGAAATCACCAAAAACCATGAGGGCTAGGGTTGCAAAAGTGTGGTATTAGTGCCAAGGTTCCATTTCACCCATCATTTTTCCCTCACCTACCATTTTTTCCTACCCCCTTTTTCTCATTTTTCCTAGTATCCCTACCCTAAATTACTACCAAACCCTATCCCCTATCCCTCCACTCTTTTGTCAACATAATACCCCAAACCCTACCCTATCAAAATATCCAAACCCCCTCCATATCCCTAAACAAACTTCTCCCCATAACCCCTATTCCCATTACATTACTCCCATCCTAATATCCCT
>APFE030966768.1:71378-87986 GCA_000404065.3 Pinus taeda
CTTCACTTTAAGACCTGCATACACTAACAAGGCAAACGATTACATAACACCTGAATATTTCATAAAACAAAGCATATTCATCACATAGACCAAGGAGTACATGAATAATTCATTAACAACAAATCATTGAGAAGAATGGACTTATTTGTATTAAGGAAACAAAAAAGGAACCATTACAACCTGAGCCTTGGTGTTGTGCAAGCTCCTCCCAGAGTCCAGCAAGAGATTTCCTCTACTTTGACAAGCTCACCCACTCCCACTATGACAACAAGGAAGGATAGTGATCTCTCCTCACAAGTCAACAATGGAAGTCCTAATTCCAGCAACATTTACCCTTTAGAATGTTCAGCTTTCAACCTCTCCTCCATTGGCCCAAGGCCTGTATTTATAGTATTCTAGAGGAAGTTATTCAGTTCCAACATCAATGGGATACTCCCTCTTTTGGATGGGGTAGCTCCTCTCTTGATGGGATAAGTTCCTCTATCATAGGGGTGCATGAACCATCTGGAGGCGCTCAATACACGTCAAGAACTCTTCTAGAAGGCTCTAGAAGTGACCACAAGTAACTTTTTAAAGATGAAACTTGCGCCTTTTGATTTTTACAGGGGTACGCACCCTAGCTTTAGTATACAGAGCGTATTACTACGCAGGTCTAATGTATATGGAGTGCGTACACGCAGGAAAGGTAGAGAGAATCTGCGTACCCAGAGATAAACATGTTTTTAAGTGACTTTCTCTCTCTTTGAGGTTTTGACATGAAGAGCAGAGGTATGGGGCTTGACAAAGAGGACAATGTGGCTATTGATGAGGCCACATATTGCAAATAGTCAGGGTGACAAAATTCAGTGTAACAGGATCCTTGAAAGGATTAGATGGTGAGGCATTGGCATCACAGTTTGAATTGGATTTTACCCTCAAAACATGCATGGTTACATCGATGGTGGGTTGTGTTTAGTACCTAGACAGTGGAGCCTCATTCCACATGACTGGCGACAAGAGTTTATTCAGTACCTTGGAGGAGAAAGACCTCCAAATGCACATAGAGATTGGTGATGATGGAAAGTATCGTGTTTCAGGTGAAGGCACAGTTGTGTTTCAGAGGGGGCATGGAGCTCCTCTCAGCCTGACTGATGTAAAATATGTGCCTAGATTGAAGAAGAACCCAGTATCCACAGCTATGTTGGAAGACAAAGGCTATGATGTAGTCTTTAGTAAAGGACAAGCATTCCTGAGACACATTCTAGTTGACTCTATTGATCCTTGGTATGGAGACATTCTTGTCTACCTCCAAACACAATGTTTTCACCTAGATCTATCATTAGATGATCATCATCCTCCGCTACCAAGATAAGCACTACTTAGTGTTGAATGATACTCTATATCATCATGATGTTGACTCATTTCTTTGAATTTGTCTTATACATGTCAAGGGAGAACACATTCTTAATGAGTGCCATGCTGGGGCATGTGGTGGTCATATTTCTAGCATGGCTACTGCCCAAAAAAATGTGTGCAGGATACTGCTAGCCAACCTTGTTTAAAGACTGTATTATTGTAGTCCAACAGTGTCATCCTTGTGAAATCTACACAATGAAAATGCGTGCGCCCCCTGCCACTCTTAACCCAGTTGATTCTGTCGGCCCCTTTTTTAAATGGGGCATTAACTTCATCACTTTTAATCCCACTTCCTCAAACGAACACAGATACATTGTTGTCGTTGTAGACTACTTCATGAAATAGGCTGAATCCATTCCCAATTTTCGGGTTGATGGAGAAAATGCTACTTTTTTCTAATTTAACAAGGTAATCTGTTATTTCGGTGTACCCCACATGATAATTACAAACCATGGCTCCCATTTTCAGAATCATATGATGTTTGAATTAACATATTTGTTTTGTTTTCGGTAAGAATATTCTTCCTCCTACTACCCACAGGCGAATGACCAAGTGGAAGCCTTCAATGGACTCCTCAAGACCATGGTCTGCTGGTTATTGGGCAACCATAAAACCCACTAGAATTGAATGTTATATCCTGCTTTTTGGTCATATCAAACATCAGACAAAACTTCTATGGGATTCACGCCTTTTCAGCTTACCTACGACCTAGAAGCAATTCTTCCTGTCGAGTGTCAGATTCCCTTCCTCAAACTAGTTATTGAACTCCTTCCCGACACTACTGCCAAAGAGGAGCGTTTATTTTCACTAAATCATCTGGATGAGACTCGTCGATATGTCTCACTGGCTCAAAGCACATAAATGATGATTCAAATCTCAATAAAACAAACATATCAAGCCTCGATCTTACCAAGAGGGAAACTCCATCTTACTTTATGATAAAAAACATGATCCCTTCGGGGCAGGAACACTTAAACCATTATGGGTCGGTCCATATGTCATTACTAAGGTTCTTTCTAAAGGTGCTTATGAAATTCAAGACTACGATGGAATCCCAGTAATTGAGCCTAGTAACAGGCTCTATGTTAAAACATATTTTTCCTAGCATTCTATGGGGCATCTGCTTTGTAATTTTATGTATATAAGTTTTGCTTCTTTTGGTGTGTCCAGATATTTTTGGCTTTTAAATGGGTTTTTATCTCATACATGTCTCTCGTTGCACATACGTCTTTGTCACCCTTACCATATGTCAGATATGAGGATGGTGCCAATCGTCACACATGGCACATTGCATCAGTTTCTTGGGTCCTTTATACACTTGAGTCAAAACTACTTAGTTCCCGGGGGGGTTTCTTGGGTATGCCACCAATAATATCGCTAAGTACATTTCTGTTATCAAAATCCTTACAAAAATTGCATCTCGTGACATCTCTAATCTGGTGGTCAAGAGACTCAGCTTGTTATGCACTTGACTAATCATTATCACATTCGCAATCCAATATTGTTACGTTACTTTTTAAGGGTATGAATTTTAGAATGTCAATTCAAGTTTATTACTTATAAACATATTCCTAGAGAATCTAATGAATTAGCTAATTCATTGGAAAATTATGTATTGGATTGGCATTTGTCACATTCTTTTTAGTTACATGCATGAGTGTAAAATTTTCATAGTAAAAATTTACAAAAATCACAAAACACATACACCACTAAATTTCCAAAAAATATATGTATCCTATATATATATATATATATATATATATAATATATTATATATATTATATATATATAATATATATATATATATATATATATATTATATATATATATATTGTTTCCAGTCTATTTACATCAAAAAATCCCAAAAATTGGGTGTTTTAATACAAAGATGGCTCTACTAAGCCTCACTCTAACATCCGCTGGCCATAATCTATTCCTGTTGAGCCTGCTGCTCATGGTGATAGATCATTGCTCTATCTAACCTCCTCAAAGGCACCAAAAATTTCTTAGGCACACCCACTATGTGTCACTGCATGTGGATAGGTATCTCTCTCATGGGAAGAGGCGGAACAACCATGCTCAAACCTTCGAGGTTTCTAGCAACCTTGCATATAATCTGTGTGTCATCTCCCTCTTCGGTGACTTTCGCACCCTCTGCTACTGCTCCATCCCCAGGTAGATGATCACATTGCCTATCATGGTGAGGCGTACTCTTAGGACGAACCAGTGCCAGATCTGTGTCAAGAAAATGCTTCATCCCAAATTTTTTCACCCATATATAAAAAAAATACATAAACTTCAAAAGACCAAAAAATACTTTTCACATTGATCTATCCTCTTACCTAGTGGCCCACACTGAGTGTCGGGTGGAAATATCATTTCTGGATCCCCTGTATAGTTCATGTAAACATACAAATAATCCTCAATCAAAGGGGTATGGCTTTTGAGCCACTCAAAGAAGTTATCCTTAAAGAAATTTGTAATCATTCCCCTCTTATACAAGGTGCTAGGGCTACCCATCGATCCAGTCTAGGCTCCCTAGGAATGGCTATACCAAGACTCATGCGAGGCCTCATCATGGAGAACTCTCTTTAGAATGAAGGACATGATTAAAGTGCCATACTCAAACTCTCTTTGGGCTTGCGTCTTACATGTTGTCAGCTCTTCTTTCACTTGATGGAGGACTCCCTCACACTAGTTGAACACTCGCAGCTGCAAGTAATCCAATACCAGTAGAAACTAAGCCTTTATAGCCACATTTTGACTCTTAGACCCTCCCAGGTACACGATCATCCAAAAAATAAATCTCATCAGTCTTGATGTTATCCGCACTATTGGAATTCTGTTGCGCACTAGATGAATGCCTTTAGTGCAATAGGTTTCAATCAACTCCATGGTGGACCCCATATTTTCTCTCCCTCCTATCAAGTTTGCTTATGCACCTTTGTTAGCTTATTGGTCCCTGACCAAGGTTTAGAGTTGATTTAGCCAAACAAATCCTAGTACTACTGGCCCTTTCAGCAACAGTCTGCAGAGCGCAGACTGAGGTCTCACTTGAAGTATTATGGGAGGGTGCTAGAACGAGGTTTCCACACCCTAGAGATGTGTGATGAGTTCAAGTGGTCCATGGTTTGACCATGTGTGTAAGTCGCTTCATGCACTTTCTTGTACCTCGCAGCCTGATATACTACCTTCACGCAGCCCTACTCAGGGGCTAAACACTACACTTCTGCGTTATTACTTAAAACCTTACTGGTATTTCAATGTTGGTTTATTATTTTAGCCTACTTGCGTGCTTCAAGTTATACTTATCAACATAAACCATTCATACAGGTGTGTGCAGTAATTAAACAATATATTTTCAAATTATATCAAACATGCATTAACCCAAGAACAGATACACAGAATTATGATAAAACTTCTCTTTATTAATTTCTTTCTTGGTTACAGACTCGACTCAGCCCTGCGCACTTAGTTGTAGGGATTCATGCAATCAGTTGTGGACTACCATACCTCTATGCACTCAGCTGCAGAGCCTACTCTTACTCTACGACCCAAAGACACACTTAGTTACTTAGACTCTTTCTTCTCTACCCTTCATTTTCTTTTACACTTAGATCCTCGCTCTATTTATACAATCCCATGGTCCGTGGACCATGGGTAGGCCGACATTACATTACAAGACTAGGGTAGACAACCCTGTGACTCTATTATACGTTCGCGCCCCGTGCCTGCAATTCCCAGAGCTTTACAACAAGATTGGGAAAAAACTTGGGTTTTGAGCCCCAAAACATGTCTTGGGTGGATTCCATGCCTAACAGCCCCCCAACACAAACATTGTGAATTACCCTCAAGTCACTTTATCGACGTGGTGATCTTTGCACAGAGTCCCTCCAATTGTTCCCGAATTGTGCAGAGGTCAGCAACGCACTGAGCTGCTTCTTGCTGGATCTGCTGCACATGTTGTTCCAAGACCTTTGTGTTTGGGGTGCTTCTCTACATCAATGTGTGCATCCCCCGTATGTTTGCGAGCTTGCCTTCAATGTCTTCCGTGATGGTGTAGGCCTCGTTGATCCAAGGCTGGATGCTCTCTTTGAGAACTGCCTCCTTATGTTGTGCGACGTCCACCTGCTCCTTTAGTGCTTTGGCTTGTTGCATCCTTGCAAGCCGCTAGGTGAGGACCACTGTCTCCGCAGTTCCTCGAACATTGTCATACTGCTTTTGGAGTTCTCGCGCCTTTGTCTCTAAGCACTGGATGTTGGGGTCCTCCTGCAAAGTTGTGAGGACCTCAAGTGAATCTTCCAACATGCTGGTGCAGTCTTGGACTGCACCTCCGATCTCCTCCAACCCCACAGTGATAGCACTAGCATGTTGTTTTCTGACTTTCGAGGGAGTGGATGGCTGCGCCTTTAATTGCAGCTTGGCGATCTGAAGATTAAGCTCTAGCTGGACCATTGTTGTTTCTTCCCTTGCCTCATAGACTCTTGCTGCTAACCTGTGGATCTGCACCTCCGCTGGTAGATCTGTTGGGATGGCCAACTCCGAGATGCTTCAACAAGCACCGACTATCACTTGAATCGGTTGTTGATTTTTCAACAACAATTCATCGTGTTGCAAGCTGAGTTGTTCCATGTTTATCTTCTACTCACTAAGGACTTGGAGTGCGCAACTCTCCCTAGCGCACAACTCTACCATTATCCCATCCTGCAATAGATATAATTTCTTGCATGGAAGGGTAGCTAGATTAGCCCTGAGACCTTTCATCGTGCTAACCAAAATCCTATCGTCCTCATTTGGTGTCACTAGAGCCCCTTCCAGCAACATGATTGTGTTCTTCATCCATGCGCACAACATCTACTTTGCTGTCATGGATCCTATTGTGAGGTTGGTTGAAAGGGCACCAACTTGAGGGGGGCGTACCTGTATGTCCCGCAACTGTGCTCTGAAGGCCCCCAACATAGTCTAGTGCTTCTGTAGGAAATCCTGAAGAGCCTCATTTGTGACAACGTGTAACGTCTCGCCGATGTCATGCAAATCACCCTCGGTTAGGGTGATCGGGTCAATGGACAATTTCAAGGCCTTGACCTTCTTCCTCGATCCTACTCACTCTGCCAGGTGTTGGCACTTCAATTGTGTGGACACGATCCATGGGTCCATGCCTCCTTCTTCTATTTCTGCTTCCTATGCCTCCTGTCCCTGCGAAGGCATTGTTTGGCCCTCACCCACCTTCGCAGAGGTTGCCTATGCTACTACTACTGCAGTAGCCTTTTCCTGCTTGGCTGCTTTCTATGCCACTTCTCGCACTACCCGCACTTATGCTGCTATTGTTTCCTTCTGTCATTTTTAAGTCAACTGTGCGATTCGCAGCTTGGCATCGTCTTTCTTCTTTTGTGCTATTGATCTCTTGAGTTCTACAATGTCTGGGATGGTCCATTCTAGAGGCCATGCCTACAAGATAGTGAGAATGGCATCGTTAGTGGCTACAAAGGGTAGCTTTGTCCACTTCTTTGTTGGATCCTTTCACGCCCTTATATAGATGTTGTGCATGTATGTCTTAAATTGTACAAAACTCTGTAGACTATTGTAAACCGTGGGAAACAACCACAACTTGCGGTTGATCCACATTTGGATGGTCATTTCCATGAGCACCTAGAAGATCTTGGTGTTGCGTATCCTTGTAGCATCCTTCGTGGCCCAGAGTGAAGTGTAATTCGCGGCCTCCGGTAATTCTCTATCAATTATGGGGAATTGACTGTCCTTTGACAACTCCCCAGCTACGAGAACTATGGATAACAACAACCATGCATAGTGGAAGGTTTTACCCTGCTCCTAGGTTTTGCGACAATTTTCTAAGAGTTCTGTGCAGAGGAATTCAAACCAGTTAAACTAAACCCCCTCTGTGCATTACACAACCAGTGCGACCACTGACACAGGTACCTTGTTGCCGTGGAACTTGCACATAACTTTTCCTGCGAGGATTTGGGTTGCCACTCATACTACTTTGTCCTTGATGTTGGAGATGGCGTAACCCCTCTTTTCCTTTTCCAATTTGTACTTCATCTTCATGGCCTCTGCGAGGGCTAAATCACTGCCCTTTCCTTCCAATATGGTCGTGGGGTCCTTTCCTTTGTATGGAATCTGAGAAATTCGATGAGTTAGATTTGTCATGATGCGGATGGGCTCCTTCAGCCATAAATACCCATCATGCACCACGCAAAGTAGCTGCTTGATGACAAAAAATGGTTATTGGGGTGCGATGGAAATGCGGCACACATAGCAGGTTCAACAACCCGACCTTTTCCACACTGCACAACCACTTCCACGACTCTAATGTTGTAACCACCCCCACTGTTTTCTGCTTCATGAGGTTTCCAGTCTCCAGGTGAGGGAACTTCTTATGGTCAGCGAGGTCGCAATATTCAAATTTCATGGTTGGCACATAGCCCAGGTGCATGCCTTCAAACATAATTCCATCTGGGAGGAGTGGGGTTTGGAGCGAACCATTGGTCTCGTCCAGGTCCTTGCGTACTTTGGCCTTCCCTTTTTGTGGGGGGACATAAGCGGGTAGTTTTGTCACAGAGTGCCTAGGTTGAATATCCACCTCCATGCCTTCATTTCTTCCTCTACAATGATAAGGGCCTGCAGATCTTCTTCTTCTTCGTCTATTTCTATAGTGACAACTTTCCCTTTCTCCCCCATCGACAGTTTGATGTGCAATGGGTTCCGAGGGGACATGTATATGGGAGCCATTTCTTGTTTATCCTTCTTACTTCTTGCCGTGCGCGATGATTTCAGGATCTCTGCCACAATCCCGACACCTTTTGGAACATCCTCCATATTTAGGGTGTGTGTGGCCTTGTCGAAAGTCACCTCTTCTATCCCCATACCATCATTAGCTGATGTCATTGTAACTGTGCAACAATCTATCACTTGCGAATTCAGGGGCTTAATTAATGCTCTTCTCACAATACTTGGGGCTCTACTCAATCACTCAATTCTCAAATGACCAAGTGTTGTTTGATGGGAAAACCTTTGTATTTTATAGCACTTTTTGAATTCAAATTCGATAGTTCCCCCCAATTCCAGTTCATTAATGCTTTCTTGGTGGTAGATTCTCCCAAATCTTGCCCATAAATTGTGTCATAAATCCCTGTTGCCCACTCTAGTTGACCTCAAGTCGAGCATCCCATCATGAATAATGACTTCAACGGTCACCTTCTAGCCAACCCGCGTGGCAGTGCAGCTGCCCGTGCACGGTCGCAGACCTTGTGACTCTCTGCTTCTGTGCACATCTCCAACATCATGCACCACTTGGGAAGGATATTTTATAGTCCTGTGCTCCCTTCCAACTGGTTGGAGTGCTAAGGTTGTCCTTTCCTTGGCTAGTCAGGTGGTCGCACTACCCGTGTAGAGTTCCATCCTGTCCTCCGTCCTTGTTTCTGGAGAATCCCCACCCTATTTTTTTACTTTCGGCATCCTGCACTCCATCATTTGTAACGCACTACCCTGGTCACTATGCTTAGAAATATGTGGTCCCAGCCAAGGCATCAGACTAATCAATTCACGACGATAGTTCTCAAACTTGTTAGTATGATCATATGCACCTCACCTTACCATCCTATTTTTTTCAGTGAGAAACTCTTCCTTTATCTCATCCTCCAGGTTCTTGACTTTCGCACCCACCAACGTGCTTTTATTTCTTAATCGTACCCTGTCTTCTTCAAGTTCTTGGAGTCTAAGGTTTCCCTGTTGGATTTCTTCCTCAAGTCCCATGCGTTCTGTCTCTTGTAGCTATGTGATTTCTTCTTTCCGGGCTTTGCGAACCATCATATTGATGGGTGTTGCTATGCCCAGACTAGGCTTTGCATGCTCCATAAGGATTACAGTATCTGCTTCATGCTTCAGCTTCAGAAGTGCCAGCGTGGTCAGGGTTTTGCACATGGTCATATAAGCCCATAGAACTGCTGGTATGCACAGGTCCCAGTGAGTTTGTTTCACATGGTGGACCGCGTTTAGTGCTTCACATACTTTGTTAAAGGCTTCCACGCAGATAACCTTCGGTGCGCTTGGTCTTATCATACTTCCTGGTCATCGTTCGCACCATTGTCTTGCCCGCTCCTACTTTTTAGTCGTGTTTCCTATTGCGAGGATGGTGTGCGTTCATACAAATTGCGCACCATACGGCTGTACCCATATGGAAAGGTGGGGGCACAGGTTATTTTGTCCATCATACCCGGCTTTCATCCACATCTGAGGCTTTCCAAATTACATGAGCATCATCCTTATGCTTTTGCACCAGTCCTCAAAACTTCTTTGATGCATACCCCACCATCTTGCGGACGTAGTGCACAGTACCCATTTCAGAGCATCAAAACGTTGTTGTTTCAGTACTTGTCTTTCATATTGGTTTAAGAAATCATCCACCTTGATCAATCTGTCATACATAGGTAGATCTCTTACCTCTGTTGTCACGTAGCGTAACGACCTTGTCATCATGTTACAGTTGAGCGTTGTTACCTCACGTAACCGGTTCTGCCACTATTCTATCTCTTCATCAGAATTTGAGGTGCAGGAGCTTTCACTCTCCCACGAAATCCTACCATCCGCTGTTGGATTCAGCCAGTCCTACTCTCGTGTGGTTATCTTGTAGATACGGTCTAGATCGTTGTCGCTCTCACAGTCATGCACTAGCTTTGTGTAGCAAGATCCTTCTGTAGGGTCTAAAGGTACCACTATGCATAGTGACTTTCTCTCAAAAATCATCTTGCACTTCTTTATATTTATCACTCCATTCATGTCAGTGGCCCAATCTATTCCCAGTAGTGCGAGATAGGTATTTTTGTCATCAACAATCTCTATCACTTTGAAATCTGCAAGCGCACTCGCACCTTCGATATCTATTATTATTCCCTGCAACCTCCCCATCGGTAGGATATTTTGCTAGTTCACCATTTACAATTGAATAGGAGACCATTGCAACACGGGCCTGCCCATGCACTCCCATGTCTACTTTAGCAGGATGTTCACGTCTAATCTTAGATCCAAAATCACTTGATCCATCTCATATCCCCCGATCTATGTGGTCAATCTCATCTCTCTTCCTGTTCGCGTTGTGTGCTTCCCAAGCTTCTAGACTAAGCACGATTCTCCTAACGTGGTCCCGAAACTTCTAGTGATGAGTTCTTGCAGCCCCTTCACAGGTTTGTGATCACGTAGGAGATCCATGCACGTCTCCAAAAAGGTAGTGAGCATTGATGGGTCCATTTTTGGTTCCAGTTTGTCTTTACCACCTGAAGTGGAGGCCTTCATGAAGCTCTTCTTAGCTTCCATGAATGTCTCCTTAGTGCTCTCCAAATCAAATTCTAGTTCCTTTGTTGGAGCCTTGTGAACCCAGGAACTCTCTTCGGGCTGCTTGCTTTTGTCATCTCTTGTCGTGATACCACTTCGGAGCACGATGTTTACATTTGAGTCTTCCCCACTCTGCTCAGATCTCATCCTTTGTAGGTTCTGAGTCAGGGGAGGTTGGAGTGTTCCTTTTTCGCGCAACCTCAGTATTAGCGTGGGACAATCCTCTGTCTCATGATCAAATTGGGTAAAATATAAGCATCATGGTCTCATTATATTTGTACAATTGTGGGCATAACGCCCCGGTTCTCTGCAATGTTAATAGATCAGTTGTCCACGACCACTTCCTAGTCCCATTCCATCTCGACCTTGTTCGTGCCCTTAAAATCTAGTGCGTGCCATCCTTTTATTTTGATCGAGGGCTTGCATTTCAATATGAACTCGATAGGTAGGAGCCCAATCCATCGTTAGTTCATAACTTCTACAAGTGCGCTCATCGTGGGAAAATAACTTGCAAAAATTATAGAACAATTGTTGGGAACTCTACATATACTTTTGTAATATATGGCAGTTATCTGTAGTATGTTTCCCTCCTATCAGACAAATCACACACCATAATGCAGGTGCCGTGCTTGGTCCTGCTTGTGCCTCTGGTCTCAATGGCATTGGTCCTAGTACTGCAAGGTAGTTCGCGAATATTGGACAATGGTCCTTTTCATGTCCCTGACCTTTGCACTTTATGCACCATACCTCTTCGCACATTTTTTGGTGAGTTGTCCTGTCTTATTTCAAACTCTGCATCTAAATACATAAGTTTTTCAACTGTGCATGGATTTGTTGGATTCCCAGTTTAGGATCTTGTATCGGGGTCTCGTGTAGTCTCATTGCGATCTCCAAGGCGTCATCCTGAGTGGATAACTTCTGCTATGAAAACGTGTTCCTTAGATGCGGCATTAGCGATGCTACAAACCATGCACGGTGTTGGCCATCCATCAAGGTCATGTTGGCTTCCCGAATCATACCCTTTAGTCTCTGATCCAACTCCTAGGGGGTCTCTCCTAAAAGCATCACGATTTCATTAAATCCAATAATCGACTATGTCTCTGATTTTGGCCTGCTAAATTCCCTGTTTAGTACATCCTAGACATCCATGATCCCTACGTTTGGATTGTCATTGGAATGCTTAATGTACCATGTCAATGTTGAAAAGTGTGCAACAAGAAATGCTAAATTTATAATGTGCTAAAAATAGACATGCTAAAAATAACATGTCTAAAAATAGCAATTTGGCCAGTGAGGTCATTGGCCACATTGGGTGAGATGTGAAACTACTAAAAATAGAAAGTTATAAAAATAGCATTTCTGGGTCCCTTCCTATTTATATCAATCCCTAGTCTATCTATACGAAGTAAAATTAATTTTGGTCTTAACAATAGTGTGAAATATTAATTAATTAATTCAGTTGAGTTAATTAATTAAGGAAATTCGAATTTGAAGTCTTTGTGAGCATGCACATGAGTTTCCTCCACTGATTGAGGGAATAAGCATGAGTTCTATAATGAGAGAATCAGTTGACTTAGTTCTAGCTAGTCAAGTCTAGTTAGATTATTTTAACAAGTTGTTAAAATAATAACATATAGTTTGTTAATGCTTGCATGCATGTGACAACTATTATTTTAGATAATTGAGGATTCACTCATGCATAACTGTTGCATGTCAGTTCTGTCAGAGACCTAGTTAAGATCAGATGTGGGACAGTGTACTATCAGATGCTTAACTATTTCTAGTAACTAGTTTTTGCATGGTTGAGGAACTAGTGTTCTCAAGGAATATGTAGTTGGACCATTGGTTGTTTTTGGTATGTTGGAATTAACAGCATATGCTTTTGCTATTATTTCCTAAGCAAACTACGTAAGGACCATAGGGAAAGCCTATATAAACAGGGCTTGGGTGATTCATGAGACATATCTTCATAGTTCATTGAGAACTGAATAGCTTGAGAGCTAATTCTTCTTGTATTGTGAAGAGGATTTCCACTTGATTGATAATACATGGTTGGGTTTTATGCTGGTACTTTCCCCTGAATATATCTTGTGTTATGTGTGATTAATTTTCTTGATCAATTATGCATGTTTCTTTTGATTTTTCTCATGATTTTGATTATGCTTCCGCTTAATGTTTTATAGAAGTAGAACAAGTATTATGCTTTAGTAAATTGCATATATTGGTTTGTTCTACAGGTGAAATTTCTACATAGTATCAGAGCATAGGTGACCAAGCAAGAATAGTGTACTATCAGGAGGAATTCGAAGTTTCTTATTCTTGATATAGATGTCAAGTTCTTATCACATCTATTTCATCGATGGCATTCAATGGTTTGAGGCTTGAGTATGCCCTTGATGGCAGCTCAAACTATATAACTTGCAAGGATTGCATGGAGGCAGTTTTGAAAGATAATGGTCTTAAGGATTTCATTGATCAAGAAGTCCCTGAGCCTACTGACAAGATTGAGTTGGTGGAATGGGGTAAGTGTGTGGCTAGAGCTAGAAGAATTCTCTTGGAGGGTGTTCAAGATCACATAGTCTCAAGCCTCCATGGGAAGGAGTCTCTGTTTGCAATGTGGAAAACGTTGAAAGATTTATATCTGAATAACAGTGATCAAAGGAACTTGGCACTGAAGGACAAGCTTCGAAAGATCAAGTATGAGAAGGGTGACTCTATTTCTACATTCTTGAACAAGCTCACCACCTGTGGAGATGAGCTTGCAAGCGTAGGAGTCACTACAACTGATGAGGATATGGTGAGTCTAGCACTCCTTGGCCTTCCTAAGAGTTGGCCTAGCTACCAAGACTCAGTGAATGGAAGGGACAAATTGCCAGATTGGGAATGACTATGGTCGGATTTGATGCAAGAGGAGATCAGACGGAGCACCAGGGATGGAGCTTCATTATCAAAACATGATGATGAAGAGAACTTGGCTTTAGCTTCTAAAGCTAAGAAAGGGAAAGGGAAGGCATCCCATTCCAAGTCTTCTCAAGGAGGGAAGAAGTTTGACAAGTTGAAGGTGATATCCTTTCATTGTCATGAGTTGGGTCATTATGCTAATAATTGCCCAAAGAGGAAGTCCAAGAAGAAAGGTTCCTCCAAGGATCTGATGGTGATGCACTAGCTTCACAGTTTGAGATGAATTTCTCACTTATTGCATGCATGGTTTCATCCAGCATGGGATGTGTTTGTTATTTGGACAGTGGAGCTTCTTTCCACATGTGAGGTGACAAGAATCTTTTCAGCACATTGGAGGAGAAGGATCTCCAGATACGAATCGAGATGGGCGATGACGGAAAGTACTGTGTCTCAGGTAGAGGTACGGTTATGTTTCAGAGGGAGCATGGTTCTCCCCTCACTCTTTCTAATGTTATGTATGTACTAGGGCTGAAAA
The DNA here is from genome assembly GCA_000404065.3 of Pinus taeda. Classification (NCBI taxonomy): domain Eukaryota; kingdom Viridiplantae; phylum Streptophyta; class Pinopsida; order Pinales; family Pinaceae; genus Pinus; species Pinus taeda. The sequence continues at coordinate 85,558 of APFE030966768.1, forward strand.
TGAATCTTTTGTCTATTGCTATGCTTGAGGATAAAGGCTATGATGTAGTCTTTAGTTGGGGAAAGGTTTTCCTAAGGCATATCGGCACTAGACAAACCAAACATATTGGGATTCAAATTAAGAATCTCTACAAGTTACAGGTAGAAGATTGTGCTACTCTCAGCTCCAAGGCAAAAGAGGTGCATGGCCAAGGTATTAGTGAGTTATGGCATAGCAGATTGGGACACTTCCATCATGGGGCCTTAAAGATCATGCAGCAAAGTTCTACTGGATTACCCAAGTGCAAACTAGAGCAGACAAGCACATGCAAAATTTGTACTTTGGGTAAGTATGCGAAGGCTTCCTTTCATGATCGGGATGGTAGAGCAGGAGCAGTTCTGGATCCAGTTCATTTAGATGTATGTGGGCCCTTCTGTACAACCTCCATTGCGAAGTAAAAGTACTTTGTTATTTTTATAGATGATTTTTCTCGTTGATGTTGGATATACTTCATGCAAAAGAAGGATCAAACCTTCTTGAAGTTTTGTGAGTTCAAAGCTTTGGCAGAGAAAGAATCAGGGAGGAAGATAAAGCCCTTGTGGAGTGATAACGGTGGAGAGTATGTTTCCCAGCAGTTTAAAGACTTCTGTGCTTCAGAAGGAATTAAATGGGAACTCACGGCACCTCATAACCCACAACAGAATGGGGTGGCTGAAAGGAAGAATAGACCCATTATGGGAGCAGCTCGAGCGATGCTGCATGACCAAAGCCTACCACTTCATCTGTGGGGTGAGGCATGAAACACAACAACGTATCTTCATAACATAAGTCCTCATTGTATTTTGAGGATGAAGACACTTATAGAGGCCTTTTCAGGGAAGCGGCCAGATGTGAGTCACTTCCGTATCTTTGGATCACCAATTTACTGTCATGTGACCAAAGATGCTTGGAAGAAGCTAGATCCAACAACTAAGTTGGGAATACTTGTGGGGTATACGGATACACCTCACAACTATCGGGTGTTTCTACCTACTAGTCAAAGGACAGTAGTGCGTAGGGATCTGAAGTTTGATGAGTAGCGAGCCATGTGAGAGTCACTTGAGAGGGAGCTCAAGTTGCATGGTGATGATGAGGAACTACTAGTTCCTCAAGAGGAGGACCCTCTTGATGATGTGGAGGATCCACATGCAGAGATTCCAGTGGTAGAGATCACCACTACTGGAGAGTCTTCTAGAGAGGGGCGAAAACACTCTCGGGAAGCTGACAGATTGGTGCAGGATGCGAGAGAGAATGTGGGGCAGCCATCCTCTCATCATAGACAGAGGAGATCTCCTGATAGATACACTTGCTACATGGCCTTGGATGGGGAGTGTGTAGAAACAGAGCCTTCTTCTTTTGAGGAGGTAGTGCAGCAGCCAATTTGGATGGATGTGATGGTAGAGGAGTATGATTTTGTCATGAGGAACAATGTATGGGATATTTTTCCTAGACCGGGGGATAAGTCAGTGGTTACTTCCTGATGGCTTTACAAGGTAAAGTAGGCAGCTGATGGCAGTATTGAGAAACATAAGGCAATATTTATTGCCCATGGTTTCTCACAGGTTAAGGGGATAGACTATGATGAGACCTTTGCTCCTGTTGCAAGGTACTCATCGATTAGATTGATTCTAGCACTATTAGCACAGATGGGTTGGAAAATCCATCAGATGGATTTGAAGACAACTTTCCTCAATGGGGAGATTGAGGAAGAGGTATACATTGAGCAACCCAAAGGGTTTGAGACCTTTGATTATGAGTCACATGTGTGTCATCTCAAGAGAGCATTGTATGGGCTGAAGCAAGCACCCCGTGCTTGGTATACCAAGATCGACAGCTATTTCACTGGGTTGGGCTTCACCAAGAGTGAAGCGGATGTGAACCTCTACCACATCATTGCAGATGGTAAGCTATTGATTATTGTACTTTATGTCAATGATCTGATTTTGACAGGTGATGATGAATTGATCAAGTCCTACAAGAAGGATCTTGCAAGAGAGTTTGAGATGAAGGACATGGGCCTCATGCACTACTTTCTAGGCATGGAGGTGTGGCAGAGAGATGGCGAAGTATTCTTTTTCTCAAGGCAAGTATGCCAATGAGATACTGAGCCGCTTCCACATGGATATGTGCAAGCCCATGGAGACTCCTCTAGCAGGTAACTGGCGAAAGGAGGATGCTACTTCAGGTGAGGTAGTAGCTGCTAGAGTTTATCGGGAGCTTGTGGGTTCACTCATGTATCTAGTGAAAACATGACCAGATTTATGCTTTGTAGTGAACCAATTGAGTCAAGCTATGGTTTAGCCAACCAAGTTATTTTGGAAGGCAGCAAAGCATGCGCTGAGATATCTCAGAGGCACTACATAGTATGGATTATGATACAAGCAGACAGAGGGAGTGAAGCTCCAAGGCTT
>APFE030966768.1:88869-100890 GCA_000404065.3 Pinus taeda
TTATTTTAACAAGTTGTTAAAATAATAAAATATAGTTTGTTAATGCTTGCATGCATGTGAGAACTATTATTTTAGATAACTGAGGATTCACTCATGGATAACCGTTGCATGTCAATTCTGTCAGAGACCTAGTTGATATTAGATGTGGGACAATGTACTATCAGATGCTTAACTATTTCTAGTAAGTAGTTTTTTGATGGTTTAGGAACTAGTGTTCTCAAGGAATACGTAGTTGGATCATTGGTTGTTTTTGGTATGTTGGAATTAATAGTATATGCTTTTGCTATTATTTCCTAAGAAAAATACGTAAGGACCATATGGAAAGCCTATATAAACAGGGCTTGGGGGGTTCATGAGATATATCTTCATAGTTCATTGAGAACTAAATAGCTTGAGAGCTAATTCTTCTTGTATTCTGAAGATGATTTCCACTTGATTGATAATACATGGTTGGTGTTTTATGCTGGTGATTTCCCCCGGATATATCTTGTGTTATGTGTGATTAATTCTCTTGATCAGCTATGCATGTTTCTACTTGATGTTGCTCATGATTTTGATTATTCTTAATGTTTTGTAGAAGTAGAACAACTATTATGCTTTAGGACATTGCATATATCAGTTTGTTCTACAGGTGAAATTTCTAGAGTCAGTGCGCAATCCTACCAAGCGCTGACCAGCGTTGCTTTATTTTACTGTCATTTGTGACTCCCTGTGCTTCCCACACAGCCTTTACCATGAACCAAAACTGGTCCAAATCTTCATTCCCTACTCCTTTTAACACTGACAACTTTATTGCACTTGCCATATTGAACTGTAGTGGTGGTAGAGGTGGTGTGGGCGAATACAGGGGTGAAGATGGTGAAACTGGCAGTGGTGTAGGTGGAAGTTGTATCCGTAGATTTCGTTGTCTTATCAAACTAAACACACTTCTTGGTGAAACCTTCACGAGATCTTCCTCACTTTCTCACAGAGGCGAAATCAATGGGCTAGTTTCTAGTTCTGCGCTACCTTCGTTTCTGTAGATCCTCCCACTTCGCATAGCCCCACACATCAATTTATTTGCATAACCTGCTTTTCACATAGTAGCATATTAATCCAAGTGTTCAAAGATTTAACTTACTTGCCTCACATTCCTTTGAGGAAATGTCGCTTCACCTGACTATAACTAACTGAAGTATCTACCGCGAACTCAGTGATACATCTTCTGATGATTCTATCGAGCCAGTGGTCCACAGTGCATGCGATATTATCTTTCAATGCTTCTAGTCTGCGCATCAACTCTAGAGTCCACACAATAGGTTTGTCGAGCCTACACCTTCCCTGACTGTCTACTAGCTTCGCGATCCACTCGTACAACTCAGAGGGGAAGGATGAGAAGAAAATTTCGTGGATTTCCGTATATAAGTAGAAATCTAACCACCCTTCCTTTGATAATCGTGAATTCTTGTTTTCCTGTGCCATGAACTCATGAATATTCCTATCCAACCACTCTTCAATTCCTTTGTTTGTCAGATTCCAGTGATACAACATCAGACATCTCTTATGCAAATCTCAGTCCCGGCAACGTAACCATTTGTTGGCTTATTGGGGCCTGACCCAGGTCCAGTTGATTTAGCCAAACAAATACCGGTACTATTGGCCCTTTTGGCAACAGTCCATGGAGTGCGGACTGAGGTCTCATCTGAAGTAGTATGGGAGGGTGCTAGAACCAGGTTTCCGCACCTCGGAGATGTCTGATGAGTTCAAGTGGTCTGTGGTTTGACCCTACGCATAAGTCACTTCGCGTAGTTTCTTGTACCTCACATCTTGATATAATACCTTCACGCAGCCCTACTTAGGGGCTGAACACTGTGCTTCTGTGTTATTACCCAAAAAATTATTGGTATTTCAATGTTAGTTGATTATTTTAGCCTACTTGCATGCTTCAAGTTATACTTATCAACATAAACCATTCATACAGGTGTGCATAGAAATTAAACAATATATTTGCAAATTATATCAAACATGCATCAACCGAAGAAAAGATACACATAATTATGATAAAACTTCTCTTTATTAATTTCTTCCTTAGTTACAAATTTGACTCCGCCCTGCGAACTCAGCTGCAGGGATTCGTGCACTCAACTGCAGACTACTAGGCCTTTGCGCACTTAGCTGCAGAGCCTTCTCTTACTCTATGACCAAAAGACACACTTAGTTACTTACACTCTTTCTTCTCTACCCTTCATTTTCTTTTATACTTAGAGCCTCTCTCTATTTATACAATCTGATGGTCTGCGGACCATGGGTAGGCCGACATTAAATTACAAAACTAGGGCGGACAACCTTGTGACTCTATTATACTTTCGCGCCCCATGCCTGCAATTTGCGAAGCTTTACGACAAGATTGGGTCAAAACTTGGGCTTTGAGCTCCAAAACATGCCTTGGGGGGTTTCCATGCCCAACAACCTCTGCACGATAAACCCTAAACCTCTTCTTGATTGAGAGCTAATGGTCCCCAATCCTGAACAATCCATGTTGCTCATCCCACCATTGGATAATAAAACTCGAGAGATCCTCCTCATTTTTCATCAGGTCAAGTTTGGCATACTTTAGCAGCCGAAATCATCTCAAAGCTACCAAATATGCCTGATCATTCATCATTAGTAATTCCTCACTATCATGGGCTCTTTCTCTCTAAATACTAATCTTAGAATCATAATTCCTACATCACACAATGCTTAGATCAGTGTCTCGCTGGTAGAAAACCCTGGGAAATCAAGAAAACCATGGTATCCTTGTGCTCGATCGACTAATTTAGCCCTCCTATGTTCATAGGACATGCTAATGCCCTTCCTCTTCATGGGAAAGGTGTTTAACATGCCCCATGACCTGAGAAATTGTGTTACCTGGCCAAGCCACCTGGGGCTTGCTAAAAAATGCTAAATTGACCAACAACAAACACGGATTAAGTATCTAAATGCAGGATAAGTACCAAGGCAATTACCTAGAACTGAATGAACATTGAATACTTTCCTGGATTGCTTGCAATCACTTGGGAAATTTCTACTCCTTTTTCTCTCCAGAGCACTCTCACAATCTTCAAATGGTGAAATTGAGGGCTTGTCACCCTTCTTATTGTCACTCTGGAGGTATTACTCACTTTAGCTAGTCATTGAAATTGAAGCTATTCATTCCTATCTTGTTTAAACATGCACCATATCACTATTCTGTCAAATTTTACTTATGCTCTGATGATATTTTAGTCTTTTATGCAGAGTTGATCAAATTTGACTCTGAATGAGCATATTTGTTTTGGGGACTTTTTTCTCATACTTAAACTGAAAAACCCCCAAATTACCTTCTTCGAGCTTGTAAAATTGTTGCGAAGAAAATATGAGCACATTCTTTTTGGGATTTTTTCTCACTCTTGAATTGAAAAACCCCCACGTTACCTTCTTTGGGCTCGTAAAACTGCTATGAAAAAGACCTAAGCAATTATTTTTTATCTTTTTCTCGCTCCCTAAAATTGAAAAAGACATATTTAATTTTCTTCATATGACCCATTATAATTTTATGAAGATATATCGAGTTTTTTTTCTGTCTAAATCGTTAAAATTTCACGAAGAATATGAAGTTCACTTTGTCTCCTCGTACTCGTAACAAAATGAGGTAGAGGTCTTTTGAGCATAGGTTTATCACTTTATCTAGAATCAATGGAATAAACTACAGAAAAGGAATTGTTTCGGGTATACTATTAACCCTTTGTCACACCTGGTCATCAACAATGACAAAGTTACCCCTTGGATTTGTCTTTGCAATCTTTTCAGACTCTCTAAATATGAAAAAAACCACAGAGTTTACTTGTCTGGACTCGTTATACTTAATCAGATGGGGAATAATTGGACATAACAATGGCTCAATATCTATTTTCTGAAGGACCTTTTGGTAGTAGTACCCTTATCAATCCCTTGAACATGATACCCCCTCAGCAATCCTCTTTGTCAACTTCTCGTTGAACCTTCCCATCATATGAGTTTAGCCTTCATAGTCTAATGTTCCTGCATTACTACATCCTAACACTCTTTGGTGTTCATGAGTCTAAGCTTCCTGATAAGCTTGATGTCATGCCTTCTATTGTTCAAGGGATTCATCTACTCTCTGCTTCTTGTATCGACCATACCATCTTATGCTTTGAATTTCGCTCTGTCTATTTGACCCATTGCTCTAATCTATCTCCAAAACAATCATTATTATCCCTTTTCATGTCAATTGATGTAGGAAACCTTATTTCCTACCTTTGATAGATCTCTTCCTATCGACTTCAACATACTATCTAGGAAGAAGATCCAGAAACATATCAGTACCCTAGAACTTGCAGTCCTCAGTGGAAGTTTACCCTGCGTTTGATTGGGGGTTTTCACTATTGGCTCCCAGTTGAATTATTTTACGAGTGTTCGATGACAACAAACTTCTCACACTTGCTAGATCGTATTAGATATCTTGGAGATCATGATCCTTATCAATGGCCATCCTTGTGTCTGTTAACAATTTTTATCATTGATTAGTAATTACATGATTTCTCACATGTTCGACTTCAACTTCTTTATTCACATGTGTAGAAATATGTCGTTTAGAGAGGCAGTGACCAAGACCTTGGGTAGAGGCTTACATCACTTAGTTGTGTTTCCTCTCCCAATCTGTGTATATTATTTTCGGAGATATCTCTTCAAATTGATGATATTATGACACAACTTCCACATTGTGCCTATCGGTGGACATGACAGTCATACGTATTTTGATAATCACTCTGATATAACTAGTGAGCATGGGAATACCTGACCCAGGACATGTTTATATATTTATGACATATTTTATTTTTTTTAGGTCTCCTACAGTTCTAAAGCTCCAATCCTCTCTCTCCCTCTCTCTAGTTTATATAAATTATTTCAGCCATTGTCTCCATCTCTGACCTCACACTTTAGGCGGCATATGTTATACACAAAATCACCTCTTCATCAACTCATAGGATAAGGATACTTTGATTGGAAGAAAAACACTAAGTTTCAGAACTATTTTCTAGGGTAACACACCCCAGAAACAAACAAATGGAGTTATAACTTTGTCCATGACTCAACAAAAGGCATTAGTCCCTAGTTTAAAGCTCTATTTTTCCTAAAGGGACATGTTACTAGATATTTATGGGATTCTGGAGGTCAAAGCGCGAGTTAAATGACTGACACTTCGCTTTTCACTCAAATGTTAGCTCGAAAAGTATGAAACATCTGCCTCATTCCTAATTAAGGACACTACTAATCCTAACAAATCTTCAAGGGAAGGGAAAGAGAAATAAAGTGAGGCAACATCCAAGATTTTTCCTCATTGGAACTCATGAATAAATTGGCAAGGAGAGAGCCTCTCCTCATCTATAAATTAGAGGCGCCATTGTAACAAGGATCTAAATATTGAGATCAATATTGTTATTCTATCGAAGAGTTGAGAGAGAGAGAGGGAAAGAAGCCAAGGAGGAAAGGGAAGTCTTGATTCAACAACCATGGTTGTAATAATTCTTCTCTCATCTGATAATATAGATCTGATCCTATTCTATCTACTTGATTATGTTGAGACTTCTTTTCTGTATATGTTGATATGATTTCGAGATTGATAGTCATATTAGAGATTTGTTAGTTTAATATTCTCTTATGAGTTAATATTTTTTATCATCAAGTTTTATATGTTGTGAAGGCTACTTCTTATCTTGTCTATGTGCAGATTCTATTCTAGGAGTGGATGAAGTAGTCCTCCCTTTGTCACACTAAGATCTCCGACAGAACTACACTAGATATTGAGAGGTAATTCTTCTCTTTTACTTTGTCAATTCTAGGTTAATATGAATATATGCATGTGTCTTTAAGCAGTTGTAGGTCATCTAATTCTGTCTACCTTGGGTTCTGGGAGACCCAAGAGGGTTTTCTATCCACAACCACCCATGCATTAATCCCTACAACAACCCTCATCATCTATTTTCTCTCTATACCAATGAATATTAAAGTGGTCCAATCGTGTCATAAATAATTTGTCAACTCATATAATTCAATATCAAATACATACCTATAACCTAAATAGAGGTAGGTTTCTACATTAGAAGATCATCAACCCAAATATGTTAAGACCATATGGCTTTCTCAAATTCATATGGGACTTTCTTCCATCTTCACATTTTTGAACCATATCATCAAACACTACTTCATATTCATTATCAAGAATGGTACTTGTATGAGGGCCATATCATTCTCAATATCAGACTATTTCCTTCAATCTACTCCCTCTCAATAGGTAGCTTGAGTCAATCATCATCAAGATCATTATTTTCTTCATGTTAGGTCATACATGACTATCAAATCACAAAGTCAAATTATATTAGTTTCTCATATATATTACTATCATGCCAATTCATCATTAGATTATTCAATGAATAAGTTATTAATCATTCATGAAGGGTTAATGTCCAGCAATTAGAATAGATAACAACTGTACATCCATATAATATCAAATCTATATTAAATTATACAATCATTTTCATTATAGTTTAATGCCATTAAGTCAGGGCATCCATACACCAGTTACAACTTATCAAAACCTTATCAATATCAATCAAAGGGATAGTTACTTAACCGGGGAGAAGATTGTGAGTATCAATCTTACTACCACACTCTTACCATTAGGTTTACTGTGCTTATCAAAAACATTGTCAGTAGTATCAAGTCAGTGCATATCAAAATCATATTAAATTTTACTAATAAGTGCACTAGTATATCACATGTACTAGAAATTAAATGCACTCACAAATGCATGTGACTGGCATGCATCACTGAAGAATATAAATCAAGTCATCGCTGAGGGTTTTATTCTTGTCATACCTTAAGGCTTAACTAGCTTGTAAGATTCAAATACCTTTATAACACATACATTGTCATCTTGCAATATCAAGTTCCTTTTCCTGCACTAGCTTCATCTTTCCTGCACAAGCTCTCTTTGTCTACACCTTTTAGTGTTCAAATGATCCTTAAGAAGGATCTTCTTACATAAATTTCATCATGCGGGAAAAATAATAGAAAAGATAAATATAAACTCAAGTAGTGTCACAAAGAAATAACATAAGTCTAGAAAGGTACTTATCTTTAATAGGGGTTAAAGGGAAGAGACTGACTCCCTCTTTAGTCAAGAGATATTATTTTATATCATCCACATGTTGATGTTTGTTTTAGAAGAGTACAGATTATCAAACTATATATCATAGTTATTTTCAAAAGAGGACACACCTCTAATTGCTAACAACCAATCCAAGTCTAATGATTATTCTGTTTCCAAGAGCAAGACTAGCCCATCTAGGGTTACACTAGATATTCCATATATTCTTGTACAACTCTTCATTGATCATACTAAGGTCTCAAGTTTTCCATTCTTTATTATATCTAGGCCACACTTATTTCAAGCACACTTTAAGGGCTTATACCAAACTCTAACCTCAAGATATCCACCAAACCCTATCTTTTTTGGTTATAACAAGGGGTCCTAGGGTTTCCTTCAAACCCTAGAATTCTTTTAGGCCTCTAACAATTTCATCTCTTCATAATCGGTGGCTTCAAAAGTTGTAATCTCAATGACTTTTCTTTATCCTAGCTCTGAAACCATGTTAATTTTATCTTAGGGCTATATTTTTCTTTTCTTTGATAATTGTATTACATCATTTATAGATTCAATTCACCCTATAACATTATAACATCATTACTTCATATGAAATTATGTATAAATAACAATATCAACAATAATGTAGTGGAAATAAAAGGAATATCAAAAGAAAAGCATTCACACATAGAGACACTAGGATTGGTCAGAGACCATGGAAAAACCACACAAGGTGAAAACCAAAAATTCAATTCTTCTTCTTCTATTAGATTTCATCAATTGTTCAGCTAAAACAAAAAGTATAAAATATCTTTCAGAGATAAATCAATACATCTGAATACCCAAGTCCTATATTTGTCTTGTTCCCAACTTTTTTTTGTGAACAAGACTATCACATTATACTATCATCAATAACTTCGACATACAGACATTAGAGCTGCAACATAGGGATACCACCACTATTATAAAAAACGAATATATAATTAAGCTATGATGTCAATACCCATACTTATCACTTAATTATGACGACATACATAATTGTATTGATGTCAATGATACCATATATACATGGATGTCAAGATCATATGTAAGCTACATAGTTGAGACATACACATATACCATTATGCTGAGACATACATCGTAGAGCATATATTATACATTGGAGAATCTATAGACCATCCTTCCTTTGTAATATACATAGAGATGCTAATATCGATGCTATACAAACATGTTCCAACATAGATAGATAGCAAATATACCTTCCCATTAGATGGTGTCTATAGATAGAGGTGTGAGACCATGATAATACATTATAGAGGTTATACCAATCATACATATATTGTAGAGGCTGTGCTAAGACCAATATATGTACAAGTGGTTGTGGACCAAGGCCATCTAAAATATTGCACAAAGACGAGAGCAAGTTAATCCTGTACAATTTTTCTACGATGAACCATAATGAAACAATGGTGATGATGCCATTATAGTCAAGTGATACCTAGTTTGAAATCCATGTGACATTACAGAGATCAAGAGTGTGAAACTTGTGCCTCCCTATCATGCAAAAACATTAATGTGGTGCCAATATTGTAAAGAGAGTGGGATGTTAAAACTGTACATTAGAACGATGTTGTGACGATATTGTAATATGAATGTGAAGCCAATACTATAGTGCCAAAAATGACTATAATAAGACTATAACATAACAAATCTTGTAATCACCGATATGAAACATTAAGAGAGAAATAAAGTCTTGCAACATAAATGTAAGTCCCAAACGAGAATGGTACACTAAGTGCAAAGAATAGAGCATATGTTCCATCCAAACTTTAGACGTTTTGCTAGAACAGTATAATGTTCGAACAAGACGAATTGCCATCCAAGTCTTATGAGTCAAATGAAGGTGCAAAACTTATGTGCAATATAAATATCTAGAATTATTTGCCATCTAAAAATCACAAAGATGTGAGCCATTCGAAAACCTCAGAATATCTGAACTAAGACATAGTTTATGTAGTAGATTAGCCAAATGAATTGATCTTATTTGAATTTGGTTCATTGTTGGTTTGTTGGGGCCTGACCCAGGTTCAAAAGTGATTTAGCCAAACAAATCCTGAAACTACCAGCCCTTTCAGTAACAGTTTGTGGAGCACAGGTTGAGGTCTCACCCGAGGTAGTATGGGAGGGTGCTAGAACCAGGTTTCCACACCCTAGGGATGTCTTGATGAAGTTTGGGAAGTTCGCGAAACAATCCTGCACGCTTTCCCTGCTCTGCACAACCGTCTGACCTTCGCGTAGCTCTATAAAGAGCCAAAGAGGCGTTGTCTAGATCCTTTAGCCTTACTGTGTTATTATTATATATCTTAACTTAATTATGTGGGCCCAATATTCTCATCAATCATTCAACATTTATAACAAGTGCGCGATATCATAAACTATAAAGAGATGCAAAGATATACTAGAAGCATAAACACACAGAACTACGAGCAGATGAATAATCTTTCATAATCAACTTATCTCTTATTAAACCTTTGTTCAGATACAATCCCAATTCTTCCCTGCACACTCAGCTACAAGGGTCCGTGCACACAACTGCGGATTCTACCAGGCCTCTACGCACATAGCCATAGAGCCTCTTCCTACTCCTACAACCCTAGACTCATACTTACAGACTCAGAGCAAAATCCTTATCCCAAAACCATATTATTTCTCCAAGATTAGACTAAGACTACCTTTACACTTAGAGCCTCACTCTATTTATATAATCCCATGTTCGCGGACCATGGGTAGGTCAACACATTCTATATTAAATTACATTATCTTAGGGTGGACAACCCTAAACTCTCGCGCTTTGCACCCTCATTTTGCGGGGTCTTTATATTAAATTGACCAAAAATTTGGGCTTTAAGCCCCAAAACCCGCTATGGGGGGATCCACTACCCAATAGGCCCCCAACAGAATCATCGTGACTTGTCCCAAGTCACTCGGCTAGTGTGGTGATCTTTGCGCAGAGTCCATCCAACAACTTTTGCACTTTGCTGACGTCTGCCACACATTCTTCCGTTGTTCATTGTATCAGTTGTGCAGGACTCTTCGATGCACCATTGTCAGAGGTACCTTCTTTCCTTAGTGCATATGTATCCTACATTTGGGCCAACTTTCCCTCGATCGTCGCGGTGACCGTGAATGCTTCCTCGAGCTAAGGCTAGATGCGCGCTTTATGCACTACTTCTTTCTAGCACACGACGTCCACCTGTTCCTTTACAGCCTAGGCCTCCTTCATTTTGGCAAGTCACTGAGTAAGGGTGACCATCTATGTAGTACCCCTGATATTGTCATATGCCTACTGTAACTACCCTGCTTTTGCCTCCAGGCACTGGATGGTTGGATCTTCCTGGAGTGAGGTGAGCATGAAGAGACATTGATCCAACAATCCTGTGTAGTCATGTACAACATGCTCTATCATTTCCAACACCGATTGAATGGCACGGTAGCACTACTCTCTAACTTCTGGGGGTGTAGAGGGTTGTGCCTTCAGTCGTAGTTCCACGATTTGCAGGTTTAGCTCCAATTGAACCTTTGCAGCCTCCTCCTAGGCCTTGTGGGCTCTAGCTTCTAGTTGGTGAATCTTTTCCATTGTTGGGAGTGTCACCGGCACGCCCAACTCTGGTACACTGCTACAGGCCTCCTCCATAGCTTGTTCCAATCCCTAAGTTTGTGCGATCAGGTTATTGCACTGCAGGCTGAGCTGTTCTAAATCTAACTTCTACTCACTCAAAACTTGGAGGGTGTGGCCCTCCCTGGCGTGAAGCTCAAAAATTACCCCATCCTGCAACTGGTATTGGGTTTCCTTGGGTAGGGTGGCCAAATTCAACCCGAAGCCCCTCATGTCACCCTCGGCTATTGCTAAGACTACACCTTTTGGTAAGACCAAAGTGTTCGTTGTGCAGGCGCACAACATTCGCTTGACTTCAGATGCACCTTCCGCAAGGTGTGGTGTCATCATTCCTGGGAGTTGCACCTATAATGCCTGCAACTGCGCTCTGAGCGCCCCCAACACAGTTGTCTGCTCCGTCATTAATTCTTCAAGAGCATCCTTAATGACATCATGAACTGTTTCGCCATAGTCAAGAAGGTCTCCCTCAGAAGTCTTTGTTTCCTTTGTCTTTTTCTGCGCAGTTGGCTTCTCTTGGACATGTGACCTCTTGAGCTGGATTGATCTTGGTGCAAGGTCCATGCGTTCCTCTGCCTCAGCCTCCGCCTGTATGTCCTAGTCTGTGGACATTTCCGGGCCTTGCTCGGTATCTTCGATGGGTGCAGTTGTGGTCTTTTCCATCTAGACTGTCATTGCTGCCTCAGCCACCTTCTGTTGCATGACTGCTTCTTGTTCCTGGTGCTTTCTGTCTACCAGCTTCACAATGTGTAGCTTGGTTTCCTTCTTCCATTGCTGTGCTATGATATTTTTCAGTCCTGCCAAGTTCAGAGCATGCCACTCCGGAGACCATGTTGCCATCACATCGAAGATTGCATCATCCATTGCAATGAATAGAAATTTCACCCACATTCCGGTTGAATCCTTGCGCACCGAGATATATAGGTTATGCATATCCGCCTTGAACTATGCCGCAATTTGCAAGCTGTTGTATTGTAGGGGACAAGCACAACCTACTGTTGATCCATGTTCGTATGCTTGCCTCTACAAACACCCAAAACACCTTGATCTCGCGAACCCTCGTCGTGTCTTTCATTGCCCAGAGCGAGGTGTACCTCGCGATTTCAGGTAGTTCACCTTCAACCGTGGGAAACTAGTTGTCTTCCGGAAGCTCTCTTGCAACCAACAGGATGGATAACAA
>APFE030966768.1:104926-118153 GCA_000404065.3 Pinus taeda
TCGTTAGGTTGGTACAATCATGAGTGTAGTGCCCTGGTCCTTCGCAGTTTGTAACAGATTAACTATCCGCAACCCCTTCCTGGCCCCATTCCTCCTCGTCCTCAGTCTCGCCCTTAAAATCCCCTGCACACCATTCCCACTGCTGGGTTGAGGGCTCGCGTTTTTCTCTGCATCTGATAGGATGGGGTTCGATCCATCATTAACTCGTAGCTCCGACATGTACTCTCATCGTGGCCCACTAATCTACAAAAATTACAAAACTGTTGTTGGGGAGTTTATGTATACTTTTGCAAGAAATGAGAGTTATTCGTCGCATGCTTTCCTCCTATCTAACATATCACGCACCATAGCGTAGGTGCCGCACTTGGCCCTTCCTGTACCTATAGTCTCAATGGCATTGGTCCCCCTCCTGTCAAGTAGTTCAAGAATACTGGACAGTGGTCTTTGTCATGGCCTTGGCATTTGCATTTTATGCACCACAATTCCTTGCACGCCTCCAACTGCGGTGCCTTATCTTGCTTCAAGATTTCCATTTCCATGCAGAGATTTTGTAGCTGCATGTGGTTTTGTTGAACTTCTAGCCCTAGATCCTGTATCGGTGTTTCATGCAACCTCATCGCTATTTCCAACGCTTCGGCCTGGGTTGAAATCTTCTACTGTGACAGCACCGTCCTCAGGTGTGGTGTCAAAGACGCCACAAACCATGCACGATGCTGCATGTTTGTTAGTGTCATATTAGCCTCACGGATCGTACTCTTCAGTCTCTGATCCAGATCCCAGGGGATCTTGCCTAGAAGCATCGCGATCTCTTTACATCCAATGATCAACTATGTATCTGATTTTGGTTGGATAAATTCTCTATTCAACGCATTCTGGATCTCCGCTATTCCTGCATTTGGGTGATCATTCGAGTGCTTGATATACCATGTCAGTGCACTATCCTACAGCATTCTCACCAATGTGGCCTTCTTAATGTTGTCATCTGTGACCCCTTGTGCTTCCCATACTACTTTTACCACGAACTAGAACTGGTCCAAGTCCTCATTCCCTACTCCTCAGAATATGGTAGCTTGATCGTGCTCGCCATGCTGAACTATGGGGGTGGAGGTGGGGTGGGTGAAGATGGAGGTGAATAAAGTGAAGCTAGTGATGGCGTAAGTGGAGGTGATAAATAAGGAATGCGCTGCCTTATCAAACTGACCGCACTTCTCGGAGAAACCCAAGCGGGCTCTTCCTCGCTCTCTCGCGGAGGTGAAACTAAAGGACTGTTTCCTAATCCCTTGGTACCTTTATAGATCTTTCCACTTCGCGTCGTTCCAAATATTAATGTATTCGCATCACCTTTTTTTCACATGACAACATCTTAATCCAGGTATTCAAGGATTTAATGTACCTACCTCGCGGTCTCTTGAGAAAACATCATTCTGCTTCGCTGTAGCTCATGGCCGTGTCTACTGTGAACTCAGTGATAAATCCCCCTATTATCTGGTCAAGCTAATGGTCCATAGCCTATGCGATCTTATCTTCTAATGCCTCTAGTCTGCGTACTAACTCCAAAGTCCACACTATCGGTTGATCGAGCTTGTACCTTCCCGAGCTGTCGGCTAACCTCGCGATCCACTCCTACAGTTCAGGAGAGAAGGACGCAAAGAAGATCTCATGGGTTTCTGTATATACGTAGCGATCTAGCCACCTCTTCTTGGATATCTGTGGAGTTTTGTTTTCCTGTGTCACGAACTTGTGAAGCTTCTAATCCAACCACTATTCAATTTCCTTCTTTGTGGGATTCTAATGTTCCGATATCAGGCATCCCTTAGGCAGATCACAGTCCTGGCAATGGAATCATTTTTGGCTTGTTGGGGACTGACCCAAGTTCAGAAGTGATTTAGCTAAACAAATCCCGAAACTACCAGCCCTTTCGACAATAGTCCGCGGAGCGTGGGCTGATGTCTCACCCGAGGTAGTATGGGAGGGTGTTGGAACTAGGTTTCCGCACCCTAGGGATGTCTTGATGAAGTCTAGGAAGTTTGCAAACCAATCCTGCATGCTTGTGCTGCTCAACGCAGTCGTCTGACCTTCACGTAGCTCTGTAAAGAGCGTGAAGAGGTGTTGTCTAGATCCTTTAGCCTTACTGTGTTATTATTATAGATATTAACTTAATTATGTAGGCCCAATATTCTCATCAATCATTCAACATTTATAACAAGTGTGTGCAATCATAAATTGTAAAGAGATGCAAAGATACACCGGAAGCATAAACACAGATTTACGAGCAGATGCACAATCTTTCAAAATCAACTTATCTCTTATCAAACCTCTATTCAGATACAATCCCAACTCCACCCTATGCACTCAGCTGCAGGGGTCCGTGCACACAGCTGTGGACTCTACCAGGCCTCTATGCACACAGCTGCAGAGCCTCTTCCTACTCCTACAACCCAAGACTCGGACTTACAAACTCAGAGTGAAATCCTTATCCCAAAACCATATTATTTCTCCAAGCTTAGACTAAGACTACCTTTACACTTAGAGCCTCACTCTATTTATACAATCCCATGGTCCGCAGACCATGGGTAGGCCGACACATTCTATATTAAATTACATTATCTTAGGGCGGACAACCCTAGACTCTCACGCTCCGCGCCTGCATTTTGTGGGATCTTTATATTACATTGACCAAAAATTTGGGCTTTAAGCCCCAAAACCTACTATGAGGGAATCTGCTGCCCAACGCTGAATTTATAATATGAAGGGAAATCCTCAAATTTTTAATTTTCGCCAGAATTATTTAATTTTTATATCTCCAACCCCTCTTATAAATATTTTCCCAAATAATTTTATTTTATATCTATTTTTTTGGTGAAATGGGTTTCATATGGAGCTTAGGGTTTCCCTTAGGGGAAATTTGTCCTAACACTACCCAATTTTAACAGTTGCTAAAAATAAGGACTAAAAAACTATAAACCTATGCATACAAAATAGAAGAGAAGTTAACTATTATTGCTTAATGGCTTCTAGCATTCACCTTAGAGGGTACAAAATCCAATCTAGTTGTTTTCTTTTCCAAGAGGGAGACCACATGATATAACATTTTAAACTAGAATTGAAGAGCATCTTGGAAGAGTATAATCTCTTATTGAGCCTCACTTCTCTTAACCATAACTTCCCCATGAGTATGTTAATCTTCCAATACAAATTCTTAATTTGCAAACACTTGGTATTTCTACTTCTGGGGGTACCTGTGTCTGGTACCAAAATCCCCACGTCTTCCTTAATTTCATCATCATGAAAGAAACTCCTTTCCCCCTAGTTTTGGCTTTTTCAATATTAATTTTGACCTAGTATGTTGGAGGTATATGATCCCATTATAGAGAAATAAAGGCTTTGATGCCTAGTTGGACCCAATACATGATCTAATTGTGATGGCTCTCTACAACCACAGTGACCAAGGCAAGAACTAGAGAAAGCCATAATGAAATATTCAGGAGACCAACAGACAAAATAAGAGAGTATTGGGTGGGTGATAACAAAACAAAAGAGATGAAATAACCAAGAGAATATAATAGATCACTCTAGGAAAAGAGACCATCAACACCACATAGCTAATAGAGCCCATAAAATAAAGCTTATCACAATGAAATTCAAGAGAATTAAAAAGAGAGGTATACGTACTTGGAGAGGAGGGGAAACATGTCTTTAAGATGAAGAAATATTCCTAATGTAGCCAAAAATATTTCCTTCTAGAGATAGGGTGATAGTGGGGAGAGGTGGTTGCAAAGGTTACATGAAATCATCACTCAAGTTGGAGGGAAAAAATTTCTAAAGACCCATAATGGAAAGAAGCTCCCACATGTCGTAATAACCCTTTGCATGTCACAAGCATTGTTCCACTATGCCATCTGCCCCAATATGTAATGTATGAATGGGAATTGGAAATGGTACATTATCTGAAGCGCATGGGAATTTTGATCCGGTCACTCCATCAAGGGGAAATTGATGGGAATATTAATTTATATTGAAGCAATTATTTAATTACCTCTTCCATGTCTACTATATCAAAAGGACTAATGGTAATTTCTTTCACAAAGGATTTGGCTCTTGGTAATTTTTTAATCATAAAATATTGTTTGGAAACTACCAAAATGATTATAGATTCAGGCTGCAACATTCTTCAAAGCCTTTCATTTTCATTTGGCCCTATTGTTTATAATTTGCAACATGTTCACAATCCTTGTACATTTCATTATATTTTACCTTCCTATAAATTTCATGTAGTGCTAGTGAGCTTTAATTTGCATATATTTATTCAAGACCAGTGGACTTTAAGTTCACCTTTTGCTATTTCTACAAATTATTGGAATGAAGTTTGAGGATCTAGCTCCATACACTTTGGGAATTGATGGATCATTGAGACACAATTTTCATATCTAATAAAATGAGTTATAGAGATAATAGTGCATTCGTCCTATTTGTTTTTACTTTCAAAATTTCTTCAACTATTGGAAGGGCCTTTTCTTCCACTAATTCTAGGATGGTCTTTTGTATTATTTATGTATTATTTGAAGCAAATAATTTATTTTCTTTTGAAAATGACTTTTTCCTTTTTTTGACTTCCCATCTTATTTACATATGAGAAACATTAGCAATCTTTCGGGTCATATTTTCTAATAATATCTTCTTTGAGGGAATTTTGTCCATGGAAAAATATCCAATTCTTATCTTCATGGATTCCACAACATCTCTAAGGGTCATATCTATAGTATTAGTTTTCCTATTTATAAGAATGACATGTACATTCTTGGAAATTGAAATAAGAATTATGGTTAGCAAATTTAACTTGATGGCATCATCATCTAATGCATGCTCTTGTAATCTAACTTTTCATAAATTATCATGAATATATCAATCCCATTTATACTAATTATTTATTTTCTCATCAGTGGTTTATATTCCATTCAACAGTTAGTGACAATAGATCTAATAAAACTACGCTTAAAAAATTGAAATATACATTATTAGGGTTTTATTTCTCTTTATATTTATGGATCTGTAGATTACTGTTAATTGAATACTCATGCAAATGAAAATTATGAAGAAAACAGATCAAAGTGAAAGAAAAACTCATAAACCACAATTTGACACAATCTGTAACCTAGAAAATCCTTTCGGGCAAAAACCTAGCTAGAAGGTGAGGTCACTCTACTTTATTTCTCTGAATAGAAAATGATAGAGAGTACAAAGAAGTAAAGCTTGTAGCCCATGGGCTACTACAATGCACAATTCCTCTCTATGTTCTCTTTCCGTATCCCTCTTAGTGTTTTTCCTTGTCTATGGAACAAGTGCACTAAAAAATAATGGAAACCCTTTTCCTCCTAGTGGCTTGGTTATAACTCAACTTGATAGCCTACTATTGGTTTGGTTTGACTACCTTAAATTTTAACCAAAGTTAAAATATAGATTCTTCTATATTATTATCCATGATAATCACGTGGCTAGCTCCTTTTCCATGAATAATGGAGGATGACATGGCATCCTATCAAATTGTGGTGGTGAAAATAGGAAGGTCAACTTCTGAGTGGCATAAATTTTTCATATTGACTCTAATTGAGTCAATTATTATGCCATTATAAATGCCTCTAAGTGAATAATATGAAAAGAAAGGTGTTGCACTAAATATGAAAATATTTACCCCCAAAAAATGTCATTTCATGCCTCAAAATGCTCCCAAAAGTTTTCAGACCCTAATTTTCTGAATTGGGTTTCACCCGTAAAAATGGTCATGTGAGTTGATTCCTCCAATTTTTCTACTTTGAAAGCATTGATATGGATGAAAAAAAATACAATGATCCAATTTAGATCACACCTCCCCATTTTGGGATGACTTTGGTCCCTAAAATATTCTACGAAATGAGGTGAGGAAAATTTTCCTCCACCTTTCTTAAGTGTACCATTTAGCTTTTCCTAGAAGTTTTCCTTTCAACCCAATATGCCAAAGTTCATGTTTCCCATATCTTATACCTATTCTACAAAACTAAATCTTTTTTGAAATCTACTCGAGCATCTGGTGTCAAATATTCTACATAAGGTATGACATGTTCCTCTTCCTAATCTAGCATGGAAGGCTTATACAGTTTTAGGTTCTCCACATTCACAATTGAGTAAATGTTCATGTATGGGGTTAGACTAAGTCTATAGGAATTATCTTTGTTACATCCCTCTAATACTAGTTTATACCTTATATTTTATTGTTGCTCCCCATATAAACCCAATATTTTTATTGTTTTTCCCTTACATTATTATTATTGTGTAGGACCTAAATATATTTTGACCCTTTAGACTCCTATATATACCAAAGAGGTCTTGTAATTTGAATCATCCATGAATTATTCATTTATGTGATGTATAAGGAGGTTTCCCCCTTGAAGTGTCTTATTATCAAGTCTTTGATCTATATTTTACTATGTTTTTGTGTAATGTTGATCTGGATGCATAACATTTGGTATCAAAGCTCTTGATCCTAGGGTTTTGCTGCTTCAAACTAGTCATTATGGCATTTTCACTATAACTTTTTTCTTTGAAGCTTCATTCTGTGAAATTTTTACAACATAGAGGAAAATTCTTGATGAAAATCTAGTTAAAATTTCAAACCTTTTTTCTCTATATTTTCGATGATATGGTCCAAGGAAGTTGGGGTTTATGTATGCTCCAAAATTTAGTCTCAAACAATTGTCCCCTGAAAAATTGTCATAATTTCACTTCAAGTATCGGATTTGAATTTCATAAAATGTCACTGAAATTGCATGGAATGTATTTTTTCAAGTATTATTTTCAGGGCCAAGGGTTAAAATAGTGACATGTGGTAGATCCTACAAGTTCATTATCTAAACTAGTCCATAATAAGGCCATCCTAAGAGATTTGGCATTAATTTATCTTAAAGAATCTAATATTGTTCTAACTTTTGGGGTTGGAAAGAAAGCATAGAGAGATGCTTAAAGATGAAATTTGAGACCTTGGGAGGCTGAAATAATAGAGATACAACAGTTTCAAGGTCATCCATGTCAATAGGCTTAAAATGAAGCTCTTAAAAAAAAAACTTTGTGTATTTTAAAAATTGCATTACTTTTGTTTGAAAAATAAATTTGAAGTGATTCAAATGGCTTAGTGAAGCATATATATAATAATTTTTTTTGAAATGACTCACAAATAAAAAATGATACACCCATTAAGACCCCAGAAATATCTACTATGACATATGATGAAGAGAAATAAATGCAACATGCTATATCAAAATTATAGGACCAAGTGCAACAAATTTAGTTCTAAAAAAGAGTATCAAAAAATGAATTGGAAGAAATGATGAATGATTTTAAAATATAAATAAAAGGGTACATGGAAGTTTTCAAGAATGGTTTAAAAGGGGACATGAAGGTTTGAAGAATGGTTTAAAAGGGTACATGGAAGGTTTAAAGAAAGATGACAACGTTGTTGCAAGAAATGCTTCATAATGGTGACAAGGTATTCCATGAAACTCATGATGAGAAAAAAGGAATGTGAATCATTATTTTAGAGATTCTAGGTTTGGGTTAAATACCAACCACATTCCAAAGATCGATATGAGAAATTTTGAAGGAAGGGATCTCGTAACATGGATACTACATATGAAGCAATTTTTTGATCTACACAATGTGCAACCCACACAAACGGTATGCATTACATAAGAAACCAATCAGTTTGTGCGGTATCAATGGATTTTTCTCATAAATCACTTATCACTTGGAAATGTTTTATGAAGTAATTAATAGCAGATTATGTGTATAGAAAGAGCAATTCCTTCTTTAGCCAATTGATAAATTTTAGTCAAAAGGGTTCATTTGCAGAGCACATTAAGAACTTCCAAATATTGAATATCAAGGTAACTAATATTCTAGAGGAGAATATGATTGATGTCTTCATTAACAATTTAAGGGATAACATCCAACATGAGGTTCACCTTTAGGAACCTAAGTCATTGGAGAATGCATTCAGGGTGGCAAGAAATGTTGAGAGAAAAAGTATGGCAACGAGGAGGTCTGCCAC
The DNA here is from genome assembly GCA_000404065.3 of Pinus taeda. Lineage (NCBI taxonomy): Eukaryota > Viridiplantae > Streptophyta > Pinopsida > Pinales > Pinaceae > Pinus > Pinus taeda. The sequence continues at coordinate 113,004 of APFE030966768.1, forward strand.
TCACAACTATAAATATGAAATTGTGTCCACTTCTAACCTACCAAAACCTACAAGGTTGAAACCAAAAAAACTAGAGGAGAAAATAGAAAAAGGGCTTTGTTATAGTTGTGATAGAAAATACACTAGATGTCATAAGAGTGTTGAGAAGAAATTACTTTACATAGATTGTGAAGAGGAGGAAGAAAAGAAACAAGAGGCATCAAAATAAAAATATATACACTAGAAACCAACCCTAGACATTGAAAAATAAGAAATAAATCTGACCATATCATGTAATGAATTGGTGGGAATTACCATTCGTCAAAGTTTTAATATATAAGGATATATCAAGAAGAAAAAGGTAATAGTGTTGATTAATTAAGGTAGTACCCATAATTTTTTTCAATGTAATATAGCCAAGGATTTGAATTGCTTTATATATCCAACACCATAGTGTCAAGTGATGGTTGCAGATGGAGGAACTATAAATTGCTCAGGGAAGTGCCATAATATCAATCTAACCATGGGGGAATATGTATTGAATAGTCCAATTCTTGCCACTACAAGGGGTGGTGTCGATGTTGTATTAGGAGTCCAATGGTTACAACCTTTAGGGATGATAACTTTTAATTTTTAGGAAGTTTTATTGAAATTTTTATTGGAAAGAAAGGAAATTGAATTAAGGGGTATCACAAGGTGACCCGAATTGGATCCATAAAAGACTAATTAAAGAACCATGACTATATCAGGTCGAGACAAATCTCTAAATAATTCAGAACCATGATCAAAAACACCCCTGAACTAGTGGCAATGGCAGCTAGCGTGGAACGATGAGGACCTTGATCAAAGCGTGCTGACTGAGGCCCATGGAGACTGCGTACGAGGTCAAAGTAGCTCCTAGGAGCCCCGAATCAGGAAAAGGAGGTGGATTTTGATAATCGCGCATTGCTGGGAAAATAGGGCCAAAGTGGGGGAAGCCTGAGCACATGAACGCATGGGTGAATTAGAGAACCGCGGGAAAAAAGGAAAAAGCGCTAAACGTACAAGGCGGGACCCGCACTTTGGAAATCGACGATATTGATCGGGGCGCCCTCAAATGGTAAATGGTTTCGAAGGAAGCAGAGCAATTCCATACATCGATCGACACGTGGCAGGTGGAGGTGAGAGAAAATTGTCGTCGATCTCACGTTATCGATCGAGCAGGTCAACTGTGTGGGACATGCATATGGCATCAAATCTAGAGGCCCCAGATCGGATGGCTGAGATCATGCTCGATGGAGGAAGCATAATGGACGAAGGAATACGCTACTTTTTAGAAGGATTTGGAATTCGTTTGACCGCCATGGTGGAGGAAAGACTTCATCCATGACGTAACTGAAGAAATGAACCGACGAAGCAGACTGGCACTGTTTAGAGGACACATGGACACTTCCTGAGTGGTCATCCTGACACCGAACAAGGAACTCCAAGCACAACTGTAGAAGGTGAATCGATAGAGGCTGAAGAAGAACTGAATAGGCACGAGTTCGAATGACTAAAAACCATGAATAGCGAAAAGAACATAGTCAAAGTGAAGTCGGAGAGATGAAAAAGACTAGAATCCCAAGAGGAGGATGGAACACACAGAGAAAGAAGGTAATAAAGAAACAGAAGAGCAGGAAGAGACAGAGGGCCGAGTTGACCAGCGGTAGCATCGAGCACTATAGAGCTTGAGAGATTCAAGCCATCCCATAGGGGAATCTGTCCGGACTGAGCACCACATTTAGCTCTTTCCACTATAGACCAGAAGGTCACAGAGCCGGTAGGAAGAAGAAGAGTCTATGTACTTTAGTGGCTTGGGGAATCCAAGAACCACCCTATCAAGCAAACCTGCTTTAGGAGAACTCACTTTGAGTCCCTGTATTGTAATTTTCTGCTCAGAGGCACAATAAAACAAGGCCACCACTAAAGCTAGACCAGAGATGTAGCCCTGGAGATTAGGGTGAATTCCTTATTAAAATTCTTGTGTCTTTGTGTTTGCTTACTATATCTCTTTGTTGTATTTCCATTTTATTTTCTATGTATTGGCAATCTCATCGATCCATTGCTTCAATAACACAAAAAACACACTAGCACATGAGTTTGTAATACCTTTTCTTAATAAATCTTTAACTGATGTCACTCATAGGGTGAATATGAGATCAAGTGGTATCAGAGCTCTAGGTTGTAAGGTTATACAAGCTTGTGTTGGTTTAGTTGTGAATGCTCACAATATCAAAGCTCAAATTAGGAGAAGGAGAGTTGGTCAAAACTAATCCTGAGATTGGGAGAGTCTATCCTTGGAAGACAATGTCAAAGGAAGGTTCTATGGGGCTAGACCCTCAATTCCTAGAAAGTTTCCTAGCTATAAATTCTATGGTAGAATAAATGTATAGGGAATTTAGAAAGCACAAGGAGGAAGATCCATCAGGTTCTAAACAAGATAAAGAAGAATATGAGTCTCATTCCCATGACCACTCAAAAGGAAAAGGGAAAGAGGAAACCTTTATGACACCTCCTAATAGCCTTGTGCATAATAAGGAATCATCTTTGATTAAGATAGATGTTAAATTTGATTTGACCATATATGATGGAGAGCTAAACGCTGAAAAGTTGGACAATTGGATTAGACAAATTGATGTGTATTGCAGAGTGCAGAACATCAACTCAGACAAGAGTAAAATTTAGTTGGCAAGCCTACGCCTAGGAGGCACTGCCTTGGTTTGGTGGGAAGGTAGAACTTGAGCTGATATGAAGAAAAATGGTAATACCATCTCTGTCTGGAGTGAATTTGTTTATGCAATCAAGAAGCAGTTCTATCCATTGGCCTACATGCAACAAGCCATGATGAGTTGGAAAACTCTTCGGAAATTGAAAGGGAAAAGTGTGCAAGGGTATACTCAAGAGTTCGGAAAGAGAGCATTAATGTTGAGCATCACATTAGAATCACCAGAGACTCTTTTGAAGTACATTGGTGGTCTACACAGCTACATGAGGCATAACATCCTCATGTTTAATCCCACTAGTATAGATGAGGTATCTGTACAAGCCACTCATCTAGAAGCTAGAGGAAAGAATGGAAATCCAGAAGTTGGGGGACCATCCCAACCCACTATAAGCAAGATCAAGGAGAAAAGGAAGCAGAAGTGGAAAGCAAGGAAGGCTAACACTGCACAAAAAGGCAAAGCTTCATGCACTCACTATAAAAAGGAGGGGCATGATGATGAGCATTGTTGGATTCTACATCCAAAGTTGAGACCGAAGAAGTCTGAGGGCAAGAAGAAGAAGACTATTGTAGCTATTCAGAAAGATTTGGGGTCAGACTCAGGACATGAAACAATCATTGCAGCCACAGGTATAAAAGGTTGTCTGCTTTAGAGAATGCTGAAATCAAGAAGCAGGTGGAGGAGTTTCTTGAGAAAGGGTTCACATCACCATGTGGGTCACCAATCATTTTGGTGAGAAAGAAAGATGGCTCGTGGAGAATGTGCATTGACTACCGAGCACTGAATAAGATAACAACCAAAAATCATTATCCCCTTCCTCGCATAGATGATATTTTAGATCAATTGAAGGAATTTGTTTATTTCACCTAGCTGGATTTGCACAGTGGATACCATCAGGTCAGAATTGTAGAGCAAGATGCATGGAACACTTCTTTCAAAACAAAGCAGGGATTGTATGAGTGGCTAGTTATGCCTTTTGGCTTGACCAATGCTCTTGCTATTTTCATGAGATTAATGAATGAAGTACTCAGAGCTTTTATTGATGATTTTGTTATTATGTATCTGGATGACATTCTGATTTTTAGTAAAACATGGGAAGAAAACTTAAAGCATGTTAATAAGACATTAGATGTTTTGAAAAGAGAAAAAATTTATGTTAAACTTTGAAAATATGAATTTGGCAAAACATCTCTAAATTATTTGGGTCATATAGTAGGGGGTGGTGAATTGAAAATAGATCCCTCTAAAGTGGCAGTCATTGTAAATTGACCTAAACCCAAGTCTGCTACAGAAGTGAGAAGCTTCTTAGGAGTAGCACAACATTGGAGGAAGTTCATTTCTAATTTTTCCTCAATTGTAGCTCCCTTACATACTTTGACAGGATTGAACAAGGTGTTTCAGTAGGGAGGCAAACATCAAAAAGCCTTCGACACCTTGAAAGAAAAGATTAGTACAACACCTGTACTAGCATTGCCAGATCTACAAAGACTGTTTGAAATCCAAACAAATGCTAGTGACTATGCCATGGGAGCAGTGTTGAAACAGCACGGTAAACCCATATGTTATCATTCTGAGACTTTTAATCCTATAGTAATTAACTATCCTACATATGATAAAGAATTGTATGCATCAGTTCAGAGTGTGAAAAAGTGGAAACATCACTTAATGGGCAAAGAGACAGTGATACATATTGATCATCAACCACTTCAATATCTACACTCTCAAACTAAGTTGCAGCAATCAAGACATTACAAATGGATGGGTTTTCTACAACAGTTTCATTTAGTCATCAGATATAAAAAGGGCATACATAACAAGGTTGCAGACATGTTATCTAGACCCATTATAAATGCATCTACCATACTTAATCATAATTCTGTGCTACATGAAATCTACATAGAACAATATGCTCAGGACATGGACTTTAAAGATGTATATCCAACTTTGAGTCAAGGTAAAAAGGTAGAAGAATTGGACTATCGTGTGAAGGACCGACTCTTATATCATTGTGGGAAACTCTACATTCCACAAACAGAGAGAGTAAAGATAATTAGAGAGGCACACACTTCTCTAATATCAAGTCACTTTGGGGTAAGTAAAACAGTTGCACAGCTGAAAAGATTTTGTTATTGGTCAAAAATGAATGAGACAGTTTCTAGACATGTAAAAGGGTGTACTATGTGTGCTAAAAGCAAGCCCAGCAATAGAAAACTAGGCTTGTACACTCCTTTACCAGTTCCTTCTCACCCTTGGGAAAGTGTTTCCATGGATTTTGTTGGAGGACTGCCCAAATCTAGGAGAGGTCATGATTATCTATATGTGGTTGTGGATAGGTTCACTAAAATGTGTGTTTTGATACCTTGTAATAAACAGATTACAACTGAACAAACTGCAAAATTGTTCTTTGAACATGTATGGGTTCATTTT
>APFE030966773.1:0-32742 GCA_000404065.3 Pinus taeda
GTTCTTTTCTCCTTTGGAATATGTACATATGCATCACATCCAAATACCCTTAGATGTGAAAGAGAAGGTTTCTTACCAGTCCATACCTCTTGTGGATTCTTATCTTGTAATGCTGATGAAGGTGATCTGTTGACCAGGTAACATGCAATCTCCACCGCCTCTACCCAGAATTCTTGTCCTAACCCAACACCACTGAGTATGCTTCTTGCCCTTTCCATCAATGTCTTGTTCATTCTTCCTGCAACTCCATTTTTCTGAGGTGTATATGGAGTAGTCTTCTGCCGTGCTATACCACACTTCTTACAGAATTCTTCAAATTCCTTACTGCAAAACTCTACACCGTTATCTATCCTCAACACCTTTATCTTCTTCTCTGTCTAGTTTTCCACCAGAGCCTTAAATTCTTTAAACCTGTCACAGACTTCAGATTTCTTCTTAAGGAAATATATCCATGTATTCCTTGAGAAGTCATCTATAAATGATACATAGTACACAGATTTACCCTGTGATGGAACCTTCACAAGTCCACACACATCACTTTGCACAAGTTCTAATATCTGTTTCGACCTACACAAGTTTCACATAAATCAAAATCTAGAGAGCTATTACTCATACATTCTACCATGCCTCTACCATGAAGTATTCAAAGGCCCTTCTCTCTAATATGTCCAAGCCTTTGATGCCACATCATGGTCTTCTCTCTAGATACCACTAGATTTTCTGCTCCACTTTCAGGAACCTATTGAAGCCCCGAAAATCGGGTCGACAACAAGGGGGATACCCACCCAGTCCGGACCTTGGTTGGCAGCTGCTTATCTGTTTGGTATAGCGGGTCTGAATGGGGATAATGGGACCAGTTTCCCAATCTAAGGGTGTGTGTGTGTGTGTAGACTTGGATGATGCTGATCTAAGAGTACTTTAAAGCTAATTTAATTCAAATTCTTAAACTAATTCTATGCTATTGTAATCTAATGAGAAACAACACATCTAACCCACACTAACCCAGGGTGTATTTCTTCTATTATGCGATCTAAAGAGATTTCAAACAATAACTGGTAATAAAGATCATTCAGCTATTATAAGAATAGAAATCAATTAAGATAAACCACTTTTCATAAGAAGTTAGGCAAAACAGTTGTGAACAGTATATCGCATAATAAGTTATTCATATATCAGACATAAATAAATGACTCCACCATACAGAAGTGCCAAATGGTAAGTCATACATTCATGCAATAACATATAAACAACTGAAAACTATAAATCAGTTTAAGAATATAAGCAGAAATGACCAAGAGATAAAAGTACCATTTATGACTAATCCTACTCATAAACTTCAAGCAAAAACGATTTATCTCTACTTGTTCTAAAATCTACTAAGAGTACAAAAGTGCAACATCAATAGCAGACATCAAATGCAAACATTAATAAATCTCGATCCATCCATTCATCAAAACCTCCTCTGAGGGTGCACAAGTGCATGTTTCGAGGACAAGTTTTTGACAAATTTCTGGACCCTTCTCTAAATGCATGAGAAGGGTTAAAATACTACTTCCTAATTCTAATAATAGTGTCTTTACAAAATTTAGGATGCGGTTTTCAAATGACCATCCTTTTTCTAATCTAATAAAAAGAAAAAACAAATTTCTAAAATAAGGCTACTTCTGAACTTGGTCCTTAAAACTGCAAGTGTTCATCATGGGCTTGATAAGAGTCAGCTGACCGACTTCTGCGCTGAGCTGGGGTGCGAAAACAGAATCTATGAGAGCTGGCACTACTTTTTCGGCTGCGTTTATGATGCATTTCACAGTCATCCATTGACTATGTGGCTTGACCAAGTATGCCTAGTAACACTCCCAATTTAATCTGTTCAATGTCTGGATCGCTTTTCCCTTTTCCTGCACCTTCTGCTTCCATTCTGCTTCCAGTCGTAGTTTATTTGGTAGGTACCTCGGGGTGGTCTCTTCGATCAAGTTGGCCCTGTGTAAATTCTCATTTACATAGTCGATAAGAATGTTTTCCTGCGTGGCCGCTGTCTCCGCTACTTGTTCCGCCTGCCTGATTTGATCGTCCCATTTATTAAAGAGCAATTCTTTATGATTCTCGTTTATTCTGGTTGCACTTGCTCTTTTCCCTTCATCTTCATCATACATCATTTTATATACATGTAAGATAAGCCCATAACAAATCTGATAGAAGTGTGGGACGAACTGGGAATCCCATAACATCTTATGATAAACATGGATAGGTAATGGGTCATGGGTAGTCCATTTCCAACTCATAGTGGGGAATTTAGACACATAACAAATAGAATCCATAATATACGTAGACAGATAAAAAGGAGGATAGACCCTTTGAGACAAGGATCTTTTAGACCGGTAATTCATAATAGCCGTGTATAGATTATCAGAAAAGATCTTGGCCCGATCCATAATATCGGTGTTTGTGGCAGCGTCTATTAGTGGTAGCCATTCAGACGAACATTTATTGATGTCCGGCATCCCAAATAGTCTACAAAGCATGGTCATAGCAAAACAATATGGAGAGGTGAGGGAACTAGTACTGTACATACCGTTTTTGTCCTTTTTGAGCGGCTCCTCTTTTCTGGACCAATCTTTGGTGGCCTCTGCTAGGTTTGGGTTCTCTGCCGCAAATTTCTTGACGAATTGTGCAATGTAAGTCGCCTGCGGTTCAAGAAGATGATACATAAGCTTTAAATCTTGCGCGGTGAATGATCCTATGAGCCCATGTCCTTGAACCTTGAATTGTCTATTGTTCATCTATGCATTGTCAAGTATCCACTTGATCATATCTATGTATGGTAAAATTTTGGAACTAGCTGCTATCCGGTGAAGAAATGAACATGCTAGCTCCTCTAAGGACGCCTCGGAAGAGCGTTGTGAGCCCGCGACAGTATCAACCTTCATTACTCTAGGATTTTCTTCCTCCAATAGCCTGTACATGCTTTCCCATGTCGAAATCCCTGCATCTCTGTTGCAGGCAGTGTCTATATACAAAGGCGCCATCTCCTTCGTCTTTTCCTTCACCTCAGAGCCTTGAGCTTTATTTTTCGTTCTCATTTGCTCCTGCGTTTGGCTTTGAATCATCTTAGCTCTTCGTTCCTGCAGATTACGAGTGAAGTGGAAATGACTGATTAAGAAAGGTGATGGGAGAGTTTTAAATGCAACAGATATATCAAATATGCCACCTTACGTGAAGTAATTCTTTACAAAAGCACGCGTCTTCATTTCATTTAATAACTGACAACTAATTCATTTACTATCATTAAAAGTGCATGATCTTGAGTCAGATTGTGGTAAGTGGATTTTCTTTGAATGGCGTGCCCGAAGGATTCGTGATTAAGTGATTTATGATTTGCTTACATAACATCGCAGATCACGCCATGACAAATCGCGCCATCGCAAATCGCAAGATCGCAGATTGCACCATCGCAGCGATCGCAACATCGCAGGTCGCAGAAGTTTAATGTTTGCCAAGTCTTGCCAATTCATTTCTGCGATATGCGATCTTGCGATCGGTGTTATCGCAGATCGGTAAATCTTGAAGTTTCTTCCTTATGAGTATTACTTCATTGCGATGCGATGTTATGCTTAACACAAGGGTCTTGTGCATACTGATATTATAGAGAAATGGAGGCATTTCCTATCTTTTTTGCAACGTGGTTTTAAAAATATTTCCCTTATCGTAGACTTAGGTTAAAAATATTCAAAAGACATTTCTAAGCTTACGATGGTAACCTTATTTTGAAGAAAGGAAAAACTTGTTTTTTTCTTAAAAATTTAACTAAGGGTCCCCATTCATTTAGTATTTTGGACAACACTTAAATGAACAAGGGGGGGTTGTTGCTGGCCACAACAGTCCTGTAAGTAGATAGCCAATCCATGCCCAAAAACATGCCATATGAACCTAAAGGAAGTACATTTAGGTGTGTTTTTGTAGGTAGGTCGTTAGGCTCAAATGCACAAGATCTCACACAATGGTGAGCCCTTCTCTTGGTCCCTGTAGCCAACTACGCCAACCAAGAAATGGAAATAGCTTGATCATAAATCTTACCTTACATCTCAATAATAAATGTCTGATGGTCTACCTCCATGTTATCAAGTGTTGCGTAGATCTGGGGAATTCTCTGACCAACATCCCCAACTGGATGCGCTTCCTGAGCACTATATCTGTGGCCTGCCACCCTGGTATATTGGACAATCCTTCTTGCGATGGTATTTACCAAAAATCCAACACTTCAATGGTTCCCTACCACTGCCTTTATTCTGGTTCATTTTAGGTTGCAACCCATGTCCTTTCTCAGCTGCATTAAACTTCTTATGAGGGGATTCATTTTCCTTCTCACTTTCATCCTGAGATCTTCCTCGCTTCTTGGGCCATTTTCCTTTAGTATTCTCATTGTCTTTCTAGTCACACTTCAACTCAAGCTTTTGCTTTGACTGCTCATAAAAATGCTTCAATTTTCGGATAGCTTCCTCTAATGACATAGGTTCATCAAACTCTATATTGTATTTGAATGATAATGACAACCCACTAATTAATATAGAGAATTTTTAGGTCTAAAATGGGTCTCCTAAGGAATATTATAAAATAATAGTGGAAACAATAAAAAAAGATTAGATTATCTCATCAAGTTTTAGAGGGGAAAAAACTACTTTTAAACTTGTCTCCCTATGATTTTACTCAAATTTCGAATGGGATCACTCGTTGGATTTGAAATTTAATTTTGCATCCAAGGAGTACTCATGTTTCATACTTTTGATGGACCTTTCTACACAAAAAATGTAAAATACATGAAAAAATGTGATTGCAATCACATTTTTCATGTATTTCACATTTTTGTGTAGTAGTGTCCCTTGAAAATATGCAACATGGGTACTCCTTGGATGGAAAATTAAATTCCGCATCCAACGAGTGCTCCTGCTCGAAATTTGAGTAAAATTGTAGGGAGATAAGTTGAAAATACGAGTTGAAAAAGTAATATTTTAATTTTTTATTTACTTTTATCTTTTGACCTTTTTACTCCAAACATAGTGAATCATCCCCCATGTTTGAGAACACAATATTGAATCATATTGGTTCCTATAAACTTTATTTTTTTTGTACATTTTTGTTTTGAGGCCAATTTTTTACCTCAAGATTTCTCTAATGCTTCATTTGTCTTGGAACCCATCCAGATCTCATAAAACTCCTTGGCCTTTCCATCATAATATTTCTCAGACAGGTACTTCTTCTTGAGGAGTCTTTCAAAATCATCCCAAATCAACATCTCTCCTTTGATTCCTTTGACATTCTTAATATCTTCACACAAGATATATGCTTTTCCCTTTAGATTGAAGGTGGTTATCTTGGTTTTCATGTTCTCTTAGTAATAGGCAATCTGGAGAAAAAAAATTGTATTCCAAGAAGCCATGCTTATGCATCTTCTAATTTCTTCATTTCCCCATCAAAAGTAGGAGGCTTGGATTTCTTGAATTCCTCTGGAAAGTACTCGCTCCTCTTATGTTGTTGGCAGTGATGGAAATATTGTATCCAAGAGTCTTCCACTCTTCATTCTATCGTCATTTTCCAACATATACCTTCCATGAGACCTACTTCCATCTACCCCATTATTCTTCTCCTCTTGCATATCTCCATGACTAAACCCCAACTGTCCCTGATTCTGTAAGTCTGAAAGGCTTTGAAGAATCACTACATTGAATTTAGCTTGTTTTTCTTGAGCCTTTGCAAGTATTTCTTGTGCCTTAATCAATCTATCATTATATGCCTTACAACTTTTAATCTCTACCCTTAGACTTCTCAATGTGTATATTACATCAGGAGAATATTCCTCTCCTTCCTGCTCAACTAAATTTTCCCACTCCATTGATTTCACTTCGAGCATGTATAGGGAGTCATGTGAACTATAATCCACCATTCTTATCTTCATATTTTGGCCTTCTATTTCCTATAAACATACCATGTTAGATAAACCAAATAGAATACATAATCAAAATCATACCTCAATGTATCTTAGGGGAGGCTATTACATCTACACATAGTCTAGATTAGCATAATATATAATAGTAACAGCAACATATCGACATCATGCATGAATCAAGATGACAATATAAAATTGAATCAATAACTACACACATGATAACCATAACCATATGAATTGACCCCAAGGTCCAATAATATAAAACTCACTTTGATACCACTCGATAACACAGGTACCATAGAAAGGTTTAAAGGGAATGGAACTACTCTGATTCTACCCTATAGCAACCCACCCCTCATTTACCCACTTTTACAAGATCTATAGGGTAGACATGAGATGAGAGTTACTATGTGTGACTCGACATCCAAGTTACAGTTATGGAAGTGGGAATTACTACCTTTAATATTTATTGCAACCTCCAGGAACGCTAGATCACCCAGATGTCAAGCAACATCTATTGTTCAACTTTTCCAGGAATGGAACTACCTTTTTGACTCACCTCATAGGCAAGTCACATGCATGCCAAGTTGTCCATGTGGCAAGAAGGCTTCCTCCACATGCACGGGTCGTCCTCCATGTGGATACAACTGAAATTTCTTAGTTAAGAGACTACGACCAAAATCATTGCTCTAGAGTTATAGGTCTAGCTCCAGGCCAACTGCCCAAAACTACCCAGAATCATCCAAAACTCTGTTATTAACTTGTGGGCATATTTATTTACTATTATTAGCCACATTCCTACTCAAATTTATCAAATATATGAAAATCATTTAGAAAAAAACTTGGCAGACAAGGTACTTATAGGTCATGCATGCATGAATTTTTATGAAACCAACTCAGAAAACAGAAGAAAAGATAGATCAATGACTTGAAAAATAGCCTCTTCGAGGGGGAAACCTCCTTTACATCATATAAATTAATAATTATTTGATTATACAAATTACAATATCTCCTTTGTATATATATGAGTCTAAGGGGTCACAATATAATAAGATCCTACATAACAATAATAATATAAGGGCACGAAAATAACAATAGTGGGTTTATATGGGACACAACAATAACAATACGGGGGCTGCATGGGCACTACAATAACAATACGGGGGATATATAAATAATAACAATAATGGGGCTACACTAGTAATATAGGGACCTAACATGCCCCTCTCCTTCAAAAAAAAAGTGTTGTCCTCAATGCTTGAGTAGTTTTGGATGCTTCTGTATAAAATTCTCATTCTACCATGTGGAATCTTCAATGGGTAATTTACTTAATGAGATACTCTGAAATTGATCGATTCCATAGTTGGGTTCTCGTTTCCATGACTACATCAGGCTCCAATAATATTTTTCCTTCTTTGTCAAGTTCTAGGAATATTGTTTGAACCAGGAGCTTGTCACCTATAACCTTGTTTAAGCATGAAACATGGAAAACCGGGTGTACTTAGGAAGATGAAAGAAACTTCAATTTGTATGCCATAGTACCAATATTTTTCAATAATTTGTAAGGACCATAATACTTGGGTGATAACTTATGTCCTTCTTAGTTTTGTTGAGGGACAGTTGTTTGTATGGTTGTAGCCTTAAAAATACCCAGTCGCCTACATCAAAACTTCTTTCACTGTGATGTTGATCTTCCTATTGTTTCATTCAATTTTGTGCCAGAGTGAGGTTATTCTTTAAGAGTTGGAGAACTTTTTGTTGATGCTCAATGTGATCTTCCATTTCTTGAACCTTGGAATTTTCTCTTAAAGATTATGTGATGGACGATGGGTGATAACCATAAAGTTCCATAAATGGAGTTATTTTGTTGGCATTATGATATAGGTGTTGTCCTTGATGGCAACTCACTCAGATGAAAGATCAAAGTATTGCAAGTTAACAACAAATAATTATAGTTCAGGCTACATAGAATGAAGAAAGAAAGGTAGACGCAAGTTCACCTTGACCAAGCCACGTATACACGTAGGTTTGTTGAACAAAAGGAGCGTATACGTACGCACACACTTTCAAAGAAGGAAAAGTGCATATATCTTGGGAAAACAAGTTTTTGGGTCCAAGGTATATGACCCAAGGTATTTGGTCCATGGTATTGGTCTGAGGTATTTGGTCCAAGGTATTGGTCCTAAGTGGTTTTGGTCCATGGTATTGAGAAAGGCCTAAAACTACACAAGGAGAAGAATATCATTAGGCCAAGAGAAGCAAGAATTGAATATTTGATGAAGTGTGAGATCAAGTATGCAGGTTATGGGTTTATGATGCTCTGCTTGATCTGAACCAAGGAGGAGCTTTAGCGGTTGATGGAGGACAAGATGTAATGATGGATCAGGATCTTAAGGCTTGGAATGAATAATATGTATATGGTTTGATCATGTTTATTCTAGATCTGTATACCTATGCATGTGTTGATCTGTAAATATTATGATCTGGTTATAACTGAAGTTTGGAATAGCTACAAAATTATGAATGAATAGTTACAGATGTATATGCTGGTTGACCTTGGTAAAAGCGCATATACACATAGGTTTGACAAATCAAAGTAGCGTATACCTTGTAATCTATGATTTTTGAAGTTGCAATTGGTTTTGGTTGTTGATGCAGAGTTCTGGGTTTTACATTGTGTTCTGGTGACTATTTTCTGGTGACAGTATTCTACATATTCAGATTGGTTGATTGTGATTAACTTCAGTGTTGATGAATGAAATCTAATGATGGATTAGGATCATAATTACCTATCATTATGTGATCTGATAATGGATGAGCTAGATCTGATCGCTAACACATGTTTTATCCTCTATGTGTGATTATGTCTGAAGTCTAGAAGTGCAGCAAAGTGTTTGCGGATCTACATGCTGGTTTGCTTCATGGAAGCTACGTATACATGCAAGTTGGCTTCTACCAAATGGCGTATACACTCTGAAGCATGACAACTGATTCTAAATGAGAATGTAACTCAGATCTGTGTATTGGTTATAGTGATCTATCTGTTGCAGTTGATTGGTTAAAGTATGAATGGTTGATTGATTCAGTTGTGTCAGAGGTTTAGAGGTTTTCAGTGATTGATTGAGTTTGGTTGATTCAGATTGAGTTTCAGTGATTGGCTGATTCAAATATATTTGATGGAAGTATTACAGTGGTGATTGATTTTGAGCTTCAATGTTGTTGATGGGTCTAGTATGAAAATTGGATGAAACGTGGCCTTCAGATTATGATGTTGTGTTCCAGGAGTATCTAGTTTGAAATTTTATGAAAGAGGTCCCTGGAGGAAGAGAGAAGGTTGTAGCCTTCTATAGGTTGGCACCTACGTACTAGTAAACATATCAGCTAGTACAAGAGCTAGGGGGTTGTAGCTCCCTTCCAGTAGAAGCTGGAGAACGAGAGAAGGTTGTAGCCTTCTGCAAGTAGAAGTCTACGTAGTGGTATGAGTCTACACCAGTACATTGTTGTAAATAGATTTTCTTATTAGTAAAAGAAGATAAAGACAACACCAGCAAGTGGTTTTCACCCCCATTGGGTTTCCACCTTAAATCTTGGTGTTCATGTGTGTTGCTTATGTGTGATGGTTCACTCTGTTATCAACTGCATACGGTTACTGTTTAATGTTTAATAAAGTACTGATGCACAGATTAAAGATCAACATATGATGAATTAACTGAACCATTGGATTGTTGGATATACACTTGTTTCCTTAAGCACATTTGCGTGTACATGCGGGTTACCCAAATGGAAGTAGCGTATATAAATTGAGTATGAAAAGAAAAAGATTATTGACCTGACTAATACTAATTCACCCCCCCTTCTCAGTATTATTTCCAACAATTGGTATCAGAGTAGGTCCTCTGGTAGAAGCTTGATCATTTGAAGGAGAATCGTAGAACAATGGGAAAGAAGCTAAAGAAGAAAGCACCTCAGAAGAAGAATACACCTCAAAGGAACTATGACAGTGGGAGAATCGATTGGGGAATATGTGGAAGTAACTCGTCGGATTCAGAATCACCTCTGAATGGAGATGAACAAGCAAAAGATCTATCAGGTATGAATTTTTTATCCTCTGGTGATATATTTCTCCATCCATTGGAAGATGATGAAAGTGATAGCGAAACAACTTAATTTGTGCTTATGGGTGAAGAAGAAAGATATCAAATAGAGGTAGAATTTAAAAGGCTTACGGACAAAATTAGGGATCAACAAGATCTATTGGATAAAAGGGAATGTGCCTTCAAAGAAGAAGCTACCAAACTAATTACTCAACTAGAGGAAGGAAACAAAGTAAGGAAGTAATTCAAGGAAAAGGAAGATCAATGTCAAAAGCTGCAGGATAAAGTGACATCATTAAGAAATGAAGTAAATTAAAGGAGCACAACAATCAAGAAACTCAGAGATAGATCCAACTACTATGAAAGTCTTGAAGCTAAGATCCTCTCGCTAAAATAAGATCTTGAAAAATCAAATAAGAAGAATAAATAACTATTCCAAGCTCTTGAAAAACAAGAAAACGAAGTTCTTGAATTAAGGCAAGAGATGGAAGAAGGAAGAAAAGTTGAAGGAATCATGAAGAAGCAGTATCTTGAAGAGAAAGAGCAACATCAAGTTGAGGTAAATATTCTAAAAGATAAATTAGAAGAAAAGGATAAGCTTGTTGGGCTCTTAATTGGTCATTATTATTACCACTTCTTAACATTCATTTCATCTATTTCTACTATTCTTTTATCACATTATTTACCATAATTTATTATATAATTCCATTTCATAATCATTTATGCTCTTGTGGATAAATAATATATGATCTCATTTATTTATAATAATTAATGATTATTATGCATGATTCTGGTTTATTCATTCGTTATAACCTCACTCATGATTTTAGCCTCCAAAATCTCTTTCAGATTGTAGATTTGGTCTTCAACAGATAATTAGATATTCCAACTCAGGAATTCACTGGCATAAGAAGCGACCATTTTCCGTTGGAAGTTTTGGGCAAATGAAAGCGAATCTAGAAAATCTGAGACATGAGTTTTGTTCAGAACGGACCAAATCAGTTACCCAATGAGTTGTTTTTAGAAATTTGATTTGTATTGGGAGAAACGCAAGGTTATTCGAAGGACATATTTGCAAATTTGTTGTTGCGGCCATTTTCCAGAATTGCCCAAATTGTAATAACCAAATTCGACTTGTTCCAACTAAATCATGATGGATAGATCTCTCAGATCTCATCTTGAATATTGAGATCAGTTTGTTGTAACTTTCCTTTGGTTGTTTGTATGTTTAAAAGACACAATTTAGAGAGAAAGGGGAGCTAGCTGATGGAAGAATTCAGCTTTGTAACAGTGGAACTCTTGTTAATGAAATTTCTAGACTTCTGATATATTTCTCAATATGTGAGTTAAGCACAACCCTGACCAGGGAGTTGGGCCCACTCTTCTAACCAGGTGTTGTGCGTGTGTCCTTTTTATGTATATTGTTTTACTTGTTGTATTTTCTTTATTGCTGTTACAGAATTCCATAGGTTGTTGTGAATTCTTTTCTTTCTGCAATTTAATTTCCATTAATGTTACAACGATGCTTTGATTTCTTAATCACGAACCCTTGATTGATGTAGATTGTAACCTTGCCCCTGCATATACTTTGCATGTTACCTTGAAAAGAGTACGCACTCGGATTGATAAATTAATGTAGGAAACATGATTGAATAATTTGTTCATACTCGGACACCAACATTTTGGCGTCGTTGCCGGGGAAGGCTAACAAGGTGCAAGACATGATCTGTATCGACCAAAGGGTCAATCTCTCGTCCTGGGGAGGGAATCGTCCTTTGACACCTTGCTCCAAGTCCTGAGCGTAATTATTTTTCCTGCATTTTTTCTAGTTTTTATTTTATAGGATCCACTCTCTTGTCTTGGGGAGGGAAAGAGTTCTCTCACCCTGCTCTAGGTCCTGAGCTTAACATTTTTCCTGCATTTTTGTTTGTTTTGATTTTGGAAAAACTAATCTCTCTTCTTAGGGAGGGAATGGTCCTTTGACGCCATGCTCTGGGTCTTGAGCTTTAGATTTCGTTGTGTGCATTCTTTTCTTGTTTGGTTACTTGTCCTAGGGAGGGAAGGGTCTTTTGACACCCTGATCTAGGTCTTGAGCTTTAGATTTCCTTTCAAATTGTTTTTTTTTAACTAGGAAGAAAAAGGTAGAAATTTGAAGAAATCTTATCATTTCACTCAAGTGGTGATGTAAGAACCACCCATTCCACTAATAAATTGACAGGAATATCTGAAGGAGGAACCTCAAAGTGGCACATGAAGAACATCTTCTATTATGGTAAGAAATGGCTCACATTGTTACTTTTGAATTCTCGATCAGAGATCTAGAAGGAGTGACACAAATGCACATAATTCCTCCATCTTCTCTACCAAATTTCCATGGTTTGGATAATGAGGACCCAAATACATTCTTATTTGAGTTTGAAGTACTTTATAGAGGATATGATTATTGTACTAATGATCAAAGGTTGAAAGTGTTTCCTCTTACTCTAAAAGGAGCAGCTCTATGAGCCTTGGTGGGAACTGCATCAAAACATGGGAGGACATGAAGAATGTATTCTTGGAGAAGTACCAAGACTATTGCAAGGCCAATGAAGATATTTTCAGTATGATACAAGGGGAAGATGAAAGCTTGGAGGACTATTTGGAGCGATTTAAATACAACCTTCAAAAATCAAAGTATAAGCATTTGGAAAAAGAGATCTTAAAAACACTCATTCTTAAAGGAATCAAAGATGAAATTATAGAAATCCTAAATCTGATAGGAAAATGTGATGCTTTTCATCTATCATATGATGATGTTTGTGATTTATGCATAAGGTATTCAAGAGGAATATCCAAGGCTGGTAAGAATTCTAGAGAATTTTCTTCTTTCCTTTCCAAATCTGCTATAAGAATAGGATATATAAGAGATGAAATCAATGATTTATTTGAAAATTTTAAAGTTGATTCAATTCACAATTGCATGTTTTGCAGGTTAACGAAAGTCAAGCAGAATTTGAAGAAGTGATTTTTCCTCAATGCTAAAAGGAGCATCCCATGGATAGTTTCTCTTTCTTACCTGGGCTGAAAACAACATCTCCAAGAGATGGAGAAGCTGCAACAATTTCACAACCATGGAAACCTTGGCCTACATGTATGTTTCAAAACACTTCCTCTCCATTGTCTTACTTGCATAATTTATTATGGAATACTCATGTGCTAGGGCAGCCATGCCAATCTAAATATAACCCCCATCAATATTTTCCACAAGTTTGGCATGGTTCATCCTATGATTACATGACTAATCTCCCTCATCTTGTAGCAAAAAAATATCATTCATATTATTTTCCATCTTTTCAATAACAACTTGCTTGCATATCAAAATCATCCACACATCCCAATCAACTACATCATCAAAATCCTCCATGCCCTTCACAATATCTTCCTCAACTCATTCCACACCGTCACCATAATAAGCCAATACAACAGGCTTAAAATGTTGAATCGCAAAATTTACCTACCCTTCTGTTGAGGCCTTGGAAATCGCTGCCACAACATTGGGGATAACCACCCGGTCCGGACCTTGGTACAGCTCCTTTTCCGTTTGGAATGGTGGCTCCGACTGGAGATAACGGGACCAGGTTCCCAATAATAAAATAAAAGGGATGGATGGGTGATGAATAGTTTGCTTAAGTGATAGCCGACTAGCTTATTCTATTGACAGAAATAGGGAAACTAATACTAATCCCGGGAACAACTTATTCATTCAGAATGCAACGTTAAATAATATTTATCTATCTAACAGGCATGTAGATGACTCTATAAAATAAATAAGAGACATTCAATCATTCAAAGATTACTTCATATGAGTAGTCACAATGAAGCGATAAATACAAATTACTGCATTCACTGTTTATATCATCGATACATATATACGATTGAAAGGGAAGCATGCGATAAACAACCAATAGTGGAATGTATAAGGAATGCTGCGAAAAGCACATATATATAAGCGATAATAGCAAGAGCGATTTAAACAAAATTTCATATAAAAAAAATGAGTACAGACGCAGATAATAGTACCATGTGAGCTGTAGATCAATCCGAAATATCAATCGCTATTCAAAATTCCTTCTTCAACACAGAAATTCTTTTAAACAATGACAATAGTGCACATTTGCATAAAAACCTTCCTCATTAAATTCAGAATAATTGGTCAAGTTTCATAAAAAAATATCCCTGAAGTACAATAGTGCAACTTCAGGGTTAAGTCATATACAAAACTTTACGACCCTTTCTAAATGCATGAAAGGGTATATAAATACTACTAAGCTAAAAAAATCTATGAAACAAAATCATACTAAATTGGTATCAGTAAATGCGATCTATTTCTCAGGGGCGATCTGGCAGTCGGCGATGTGAGTCATGACTCAGGTTGTTTGCCCTTAAACCTGAGCTAGCTTATCGCAAGCATCAGCTCCACTTCTGGCGGTTTGTTGAGGCGCAAACTGAATTGGGCAGCGAAGGTGGCATCCTGAATGTCGGGTATAATATACCCGACAACATCCGTAAGGCACTTCAAAGCGGCTCTTTGGCTGTATGGCTTGATCAAGAAGAACCAATAAGCATCCCATGTTAAACTGTTGATTCCAGCGATTAATCTTCCATTTTTCTCCAGCTCCGGGTAGCATGAGTGCTCCAACATCTTTGTCGCTGTTAATTGACCTGGAGTACATTGGGAAATCATATTAGACCAATAAAGTGTATTGTTTACTAATTCAACAAAATTTCCAGTGGTTGTTTTTCATCTGGAAATCGCTCTTTCTGCCTTCATTAGTTGCGATTTCCATTCTGTGAATAATATTTCTTTGTGTGATTCCAGAATTCTCGGTAGATTAGTCGCCTGGCCTTGATCGGAATCCTGCCATTCTATAAAGTTTGTCAGTGTTTCTTCGGCCTGATCCAAATCGGTCCTTGCTTTTTCTACCTTTTTGCTTATGGACGCTACTAACTCGCACAATGGTTCTGCTTGTGTAATCTGCTGACATAGGAGCTTAACCTGATTAATCAATGCCTTATTTAACTGAAGTGCTTTTGCTTTGAATTCATCTACCTGAGGGAGCTTTTTCATTTGCTCAATTTGAGTGGTCAATTGAGTGATTTTCTCATCTTTTGCTTTCATTGTTCCCTCAGTCGATATTCTTAATTGCTCCAGTGCCACCGATAGCTCCCTTTGCCTTTGGATTGCGCTTTCATCAATCCTCTGCTTTTCCTTTTGTAATTGCTTAGTTAGCTGATGATTGCTCTGTTGCTGCACTAGCAATTCTTGTTCTGCCTGGTCTGCCTTCTGCTGAACTTCCGATAATTTCGCCTGTAGCGAAGAGATGTCTTGGTCCTTGGCCTTCAATAAACTGCTCACCTCCGATGCTTTATCAATGGTCACCGCCGAATATGCTCCAGCGAATTGCGATAGCTTGGTTAAGTCATCAGAGAGGTTGAATTCCTCTTTCCACACAACATTGCCCGTTACTGTTAATTCAGGGAATGGGGAAGGTTGATCAACTCTTCTCCTTTTCCTCTGTCGCTTTACAACAGCTTTAGGTTTAGGGCTATAAAATACATCCAAAGGGGGAATCTCTTCAATTTGCAAAATGATTTCTCCCCTTGGATCTTTAGGAATTATCTCTGTTTCTTTTGATTTGGGTAGGCCGCTGGTTTCGCCCGAAACCAGTTTCGATGTCGCTTCTTGCGTGTCGCCTTCTTTAGAAACCTCATCATCTTTCGAGCACTCTAGGTTGCTGATAATTGTACTGAATTGATGCCATTGCTGGAGAAAATTCGGATCAACTAGTATATCATCATTATTTTTAGAGCTGCTCTCTTCTTGGGCTTTCGCCTGGGTTTCTTGTTGTCGCTGCACATTTTCCTGGATTACTTCCTGCCGCTGGCTATGCACTTCCTCCTGCTGCTTTGATGTAGTAGGAGGTGGCGTATTACTTCGCTGCTCAGGCTCGCTTGATCTGGTTGTCGTCGGAACAGTCGCTAACAGGTCCAGAGGCAGAGTTTGCAACCTCTATTCTCTAATTCTATTAAATTCGACTAGCCCTTCATCGTTATACACATTTCTGGCAAGCGACTTAACTTGATACAGCGATTCGGCCGATGCAAAAAAATCCTCGAATCTGTCTTCTTTGTGCTCGACCTTGGCCAATTTGGCCTGGTCGAGCACATTGTAAGCGATCTTCCTCGGATCATACTGCCTACTTGGCAGAGTAGCCAGAGTGAGCAAATTAATTTTCCCAGCTTCCTTCTCTGCATGTTTGATATCATGCAAGGTATAAATTCCAATTCGTAAGGGAAAAGAGGGCCAAACATGTTTTTTCTCTCTTTTGAGGGTCTGAGTAACCCCATCAACATTGATTTGATAAGCTACTTCCCTGGCAAGTAACTTATCGGGGATGTAAAGTGGTAGCACATGCGGCCTGGCCTGACTGCCAAAAACTCTAATGTAGGTGAATTTCTCCTCACCAAACCAACTTGCTACTGCGGTCAAATCTACCCCTGCTTGCTCAGAAATCTTTGGGGCAGGCTTATCAAAAATGGAATAATGAATTGGCAACATAAAACCATTGTAGATTTGATAAAGATGGTGCTTATAATTAGTCTTCCACAATTTTTGATAATATATGTGAATGGGTGTGGGGTCTTGTGACGTCCACCTCCATCCCAGCACAGGAAACTCAGAATTAAAACAAAACACATCCATCACATAGGCACTGTAATAGAATGGCGGAATAACCCTCTCTGTGACGCGAGAGTTAAACCTGAAATCGAGAATGGCTTTGGCTAACTTGTCGGATAATATAACCGCCCAATCCATAATTTCGCCACTACATGCCGCGTCCATTAAGGGGACCATTTATATGGTAAAATTGGCGGAGTCATGCAATCCCCATAGCCTACACAGCATAATTCCAGCATAGCAGTAAGGAGAACATAGGGAGTCAACTGAGTACTTACCCGAGGTTTCATGCTTGTGTTTTGCTGGATTCTGTCTCCAGCCTCAGATTGGTTCAGAATCGGTCTCGTTATCTGCTCGAAATTTCTCCAAAAATGCCGCATTATACTTTTTTTTTTTCTGCCGGTAGGTGATACATTAGCCTTAGATCTTCGGCTCGAAAAGAACCGAAAATCCTCCCGTCCGCAATGCTAAACAATCTGTTGATAATTGAGAGCTCTTGGATTGCCCACCTTACCACATCCGTGTATGGGAGAATTTGCTCCCGAGCCGCTATTCTGTGCAGAAAGGAGTCGACCAAGTCTTTTAAATTGGCGTCGGATTTACTGGTATTATCGCATGAGATTTCTATCCCGATCACCTTTGGCTCTTCTGCTTCAATCAAATTATACGTCCCTTGCCAAGTGGTCCTGGTAAGTCCCAAACATGTCGTATCTGATATAAGCCCTTTGTTCTTACCGCTTGGATCAACAACAGCTTGCCCCGCGGCTGGCGAAGCAGTAGGCATTGTGGTCTTCTTGGACTTCTTTCCCATCCCACTTTCTTCTGTCTCTATGGAAGAATCCTGCACAGAGCGAAAGATAAGCGTAACACAGGCAACAATAACATGAATTGAACAGAATGAAGTATATGTATCTGGATGGATTCATAGCGATCAATTGACTTAAGGTGGCCTTGGGATCAAATCTGTGGATAGATCGCAAGCCTTCTGTTCTCATTAAATGGTCGTTATGGCCTGTCAATCTCATTAATTCCAGTCGCTTCGATTAATAGCCGAATGATTTATTTGAAGCATGCCTTGGGCGATTTGGCGGTTTGAATGCGGATGAGCCGCTTTTCAAAGGATATTGCCTTAATTACGAATAAATCATATTAAACTGCCATTTATGACTTTTACTTTGAAAACTGCGCTTTTTTCCCTTTTCGCAATTGGGCATCGGGAAATGCTAAGTTATTTCATTGGTTTCGTTTTGAATCCGCGATCGCCGATAGCGATATCGCATCGCGTCGAGAATAGCTAGCAAGGTCGTTTAGAATGAGGGCATGGTGAGTCGTCGATCGCCGATAGAGATATCGCATCGCATCGGGCAAGGGGGAGCTTATTTGCACTTTTAAGTGTTATCGCTAATTGCTGATTGCCGATTTCGCATCTCATCAAAGAAAGGGTTGTTACTCATGTTACTTTATGCTTTTGCCGATATCCGATAGCAATTTCGCATCGGTGAAAACCAAGATGACCCTTAAGTTGTGATTTCTTTGTCATTGCGATATGCGATCTTGCGATCGCTTTATCACAATGATAAAGATACATCGTTTTATGTTGGGGTTTTTGATTGGTTTTATTAAAAAGGCCTTTTAATGATGTTTTCTTTTATTCGAGCCTTTTTGAAATAGGACTTTAAATTGATACCAATTTGAAACAAAAATTAAAAAGAGACCCATTTCACATTATATTTTTAGAATAGTAATGATATGAAATGGGGGGTTGTTGTATGGCACAACAACTACCAAGCTTAGAAGTTCCCATTTACTCTTCAAAAGCTTGACACAAAAGGTCACCCTAGGTCAATAATTTTCTGGACTGCATTGATCCACAAATATGATTCTCCATATTCATATACAAACTTCATAGACCTATTTGTGAATCCCATTATGACAATGCTGATAGGCAACCCTCCTCCTTGAATCAGTTCAAATATAAGGAGGATCATACAACTCTCAAAACAATCCAAAGTGAGGGACTGGTACTTGTACCAAAACCACACTAAGATTAGAATTTATTGTTGTGAGATGGCCCCTTATAAACTACCCAAATACCTCCCAATGAGGTTATTTGCTCAGGAGTACTACAGACAGATAATCAATTCAGGTGAGGTACACTTTGTCAAAGCCAAAAAGAAGGCCCAGCTCAGGATCAAAGACCAATTAGGCCCCTTTATTTGTAATAGCCAAGAAGCTGGAAAGGAGGCAGATGAAATCCTTCAAAGACTAAATCTAAAATAGAGCTTCATATGGAGGTATGATCCCTTGGATTTCATCTACAACAGAAGACAAAAAAACAAGATGTCTCCCTACATTCATCACCGTATCCCTAAAATAAAAAAGTATGCCAACCAACTAGAATGGGTGGAAAACACTTTAGAAGACAGGGATAGCACGAAAGTTGTTGTGGAAAACACTTTAATTGATCTAGAGAAACAACTTGATGAGGGTTCTTTCCTGCAGGTGCCAGGAGAATCGTAGATTCAAGGAGAATCGCAGGTACAGGAAGAGTTAGAGGCACAAGAAGAATCAGAAGCATAAGAACAATCAAAAGCACCAGAACAATCAGATAAAATAGACAGGCCATAGGCCACCATGAGTACACCCCAATCTTACAGACTCCTCTAAATGAGGAGAAAAACCTCAAGAGGAATAGGGAAGCAGCCACTCCTTCAGGAAGAACAACATCTCAAGCCTATGCAGAGACAAGCTAGGCAAAGAGACAAAGAATGAATCATGTCTCTGAGTAGGAATATATAGAAGAGACAGCTAAGGTTACTAGCATAGAAATAGATAGGAGCGGGTAGGCCACTATATCTAGAGGCATCCTAGAACCTTCCACATCACACACTCAAATGTTGGAAAGGCAAAAAAGTGTTGAGGTATCCTCTTCCAGAATTCCAACAGACAAAGACTAAGACATCGAAGAGAGATACAAAGAGATAAAGGCCAGAAATGAGAGGCTGAAAGCCCAGACCTATGCACAGTACCTAAAAATTACCCCTACCAATCAAACAAGGCTCATGTCATCCTATGATGTCAAAGAGAGGAAGATGCAAATGACCTTCATTAAGCCGACCACTCAACAGCCAAAGGCAGCAACAAATTTCAAAAGAGTAGATTTTGAAGTACTGGCAAGGGATATTCATCCCTTTGACCAGATTGAGCTCCTAAGCAAACTGGTGAGATGATTTATTCTACACTAACAGGAAAAGCCATAGCATCCCACCAGTTGCA
The DNA here is from genome assembly GCA_000404065.3 of Pinus taeda. Classification (NCBI taxonomy): domain Eukaryota; kingdom Viridiplantae; phylum Streptophyta; class Pinopsida; order Pinales; family Pinaceae; genus Pinus; species Pinus taeda. The sequence goes on from APFE030966773.1 coordinate 20,030, forward strand.
GAACTCTTTAAATAATATGCCAGCTCAGTTTCAGTTGGAGAAGGCCTCTTCACAGGCCAAAGATACACAAATCAAGTCCTTAGAGGACTTAGTGATGGGATTGGGACATGATCCCAAGGATTTAAAAGCAACAAAGTAGTTGATCAAAAAGAAGAATGATGACATTGTTGCACTGAAGAAGCAACTCAAAATTCCTCATCTAAATCACCCTCAAACCATGGAAGACCTAGAAGCACAATAAGGACATGAAGAGCTTATGGACCTAGTCCTAAAGCTCAATGATCAGCTTAAAGAAACAGAAAAAGAGTTGGAAATTTTTATTCAGTCCAAACAAAGTGACCTGGCAACAACTTCCACAACTTCCATTCCCACGGTGACAACAACAGTTCCTTCCACATTGGTAGAATCATTGGCACCAACAGCTCCACTTTCTACAACATTGCCAATTACAACTGAATCCACTACAGTAGTCGGTGCTTCAACTGAGAAAACAATAGAACTGGTAAAGGCTATGGAGGAGATGTCCATCCAAGCTACAGAGCTCAAAAGACTAAAGGAGAAAGTGGAAAGTTTAGGAACTAATTGTAAACTTGCCCAAATTCCGCAAAGAGAAGAAACACAGAAAGCCCTAAGGATGGGTGAAAAAATTAGAGTCCTAGAGAGAGATTTGACATTGTAGAAGCCACTAGGACAGACTAAATAAATGCTCTGGGCCAATATCATTGACTCTGTCAATGATATTTGGCCATCAATTCAAGTTATATTTGAGAAAAATGAATTGGTGAAGGTAGCCACTGAAGCTATCCAGAAAGTAAGGGAAGAATTAGGAGACCAAGCAGAGGATGCAAATTGACTCATCCAACTCCTAAACAGTAAGAAAAGGTATGAAATCCATGAGCTTGGTGTAGAGGATAGGACTCAAGCCATCCTATAAATCAAAAGGGTTCTTTCCAAAAGAAACCTTATGCTGAACTTGGAATAAAAGTGCCACAACATGCAGGTGGTCGTTGACAGGTTTATGGTCAAATTTCAAATCTTGAGGGACAAAGGCCTTCCCAATCCTATGGTCATCAATGATAAACTCATGACCGAATTGGACTATAGTGATAGACTAAGGAGGTTGGCCAAGGAACAAGCCAACACTTCAGGCATTAGAGCTTTGCCTACTGGAAAAGCACTGTATGATACATTAGAGAACCGCTTTTTCTTAGAACATGAGGTGAAACATATGTTTCTCACCAAGCCCAATTTTGCAAAGTACATAGAGGCAGATGAAATTTACAGGAGAATGTTAAAGGTGAGATTGCTTGAAGCGGAATGGTGGGACAAAATGACAGATTTACTTTAAAAAAGTTTTACATCAAAATGTTACCACAATAAATCTGAAGGCAGCCAATTGAGACAAGTGAAAGATAGATAAGCAGGGTCAAAGAGTAACAAAGTCAAAGATTATCAGTTAAAGATCAAAAGTAAAGAAGACTCCAGTGTGGAAATACCACAACCATCAGCCAGCTTAAAGGTCTTAAAACTCAATAGAAATAGCCAACAACACCACAATAAAAGAGACATCAAGAAGTCGTTTCGCATCTGTCTCTATCTTCATGCGTGAAGATATTTTATTTCCTAAATTAAATCTCAAACTATGATGAGATATTTTGTAATTATTTTCTGTATAAATCCTTCACATTTCGAAGTATGTAGGGTGGATTCCATGACATTTCTATAGAATTTCTCTCTCAAATCAAAATTCTATTGTATCAATGACTGGATTGGCTTGCCGGATCAAGGAATAAAGTTCAGATATTTTACAGGATTCTTGTGTAAAGAGGAATACAAATAAGTATTCTCTCACGTTTATTGTTGTTTTTCTTTATGTTTCTTCATAATCTTATCTATTTCTATAAAATCTAAATGTATAACAAGGAATGATATTTCAAAAATTCCTTGAATGCACTCTATCTTGACTGTTTACATTCTAAATGTTTTCTAATAAACTATCTTAGTTAGGGAATTCTTAATTTCTCCTTAGCTTCGGCAGTTTCTCCCCTGGTCTATAACAAAGGATTCTTAGTTGCCCTTTGTTCATGATCACCATCTGTTCTTCATTCTGATCCTGATCCAAGGATCCTTCATTGCCCTTTCACCCTGGTTGGATTCATTTCATCCATCAGAACTGAAGATTTTCCTTTTTCTTTGCTAGCCTACCCTGTGAACATTCCCTTTAATGATCTGGCCCAGTTATGCTATCCATTGGTTGACTCCATAGCGCAATGGCTTGAAGACCCAACTCTATCCATCTGTTCTAAGAATTCGACCACCGATCCTTCAATTCAAAACAAAACCCTATGAACACTAAGAACTAGCCTAAAATCTCATAAAACAAAGTTAAATTATAAACAGAGAGCCCTCTATGGACTTAGTTTGGCTAGAACCTAAGCCTAAAAGATTGGTTTGTGGTTACCTCAGATGATTCCTTCTTTGATAACTTCTAGGGAAAGCTTCTGAGTGATAACACCTCCTATGCACTATAGATATGAGGCCTCCCACCCTGATACTATTGACAATATTTCTTAAGGTGTTCCTTATCGCATGTTCCAACACTCCAACTGTCAAGTACCATCACCTTTATGTTTTTGTTGCGAACCATGTCCCTGTCTAGATACATTGAACTTCTTTTGTGGTGCCACATTTTCTCTCTTTTGTATTCTAAGTCATTTCTCTTTTTGGTTTCCATTTACCCTTAACTTTATCCTTATCCTTCTCTTTCCATCCCTGTTGAGATTCATTCTTACGCTTTGACTATTCATAGCAATTTTTCAATTTCCCAATAACATCCTCAAGTGACTGAGGCTTATCATACTCAATCTGATCTTTAAACGTTAATGGAAATCTACTAACAGAGAACTGAACTTTAGCTTTCTCATCTTTAAGATACAATACATTCCTAAAAGCTCCAGGAACTTAGCCATGTACTCTTTGTCTGTCATTGATCCCATGTTTAGCTCATAGAATTATTTTGCCTTACTGTCATAGTAATTTTCTGACAAGTGTTTCTTCCTAAAAATCCTCTTAAACTCATGCCAACTCAAGTCCTCTGTCCTAATGTCTTTGACATGCTTCACATATTTCCACCATATATCTGCTTTACCTCTCAGGATGAAGATAACTACTACGGCCTTCATATTATCTATGTAATCATGCAACTCAAAGAACTTCTTCATCCCGAGTATCCAAGCCTCTGCATCTTCTAGCTTCTTCAAATATCCATCAAAAGTAGGTGTCTTTTCTTTCCTAAATTCATCTGGAAAGTACCCCCTATCGCTCCTCATGTAAGGATGATAACTATGATGATCATAATTCATATCAGAACCAGAACTAGAGTAGCAATTGTGTCCATCACCTCCCCTATCCGGATTATCCAACAGCATGTCATCTCTTACTATGTCATCTCTATCTAACTTGTGACCACCATGAGACCTGCTGCCATATGCCCCATTAGTTTTTTCCCCCTTCCTATGGTTGATCTAAAGTGGCCCATGTCACTGAAATTTTGACAAACTCTAAAGGAATATTGCATTAACCTCTTCTTGTTTCTCTTGTTCCTGCAGGATTTAGTCAGTGTCCACCTTAGAACTCCTTATTTCTTCCTTCAAGCTTCTCAATGTTTCTACTAAATCATAAGAGTGACCAACACCACACTGATTATATGATTCATAGGGAAAATATTTGTAGTCTACCATCTTTCTAGTCATTTTTTAGCTCTTTCCTGCAAGGCATACTATGTCATCTAAACCAAAGCACAATAAACCAATGTACCTCAGCATAATTTAGGGAGGATATCTCATCTACAAGATCAACCAAATCAATGTAATACGTGTACAAACATAATGATAACAACATATAGAGATATAACAAATGGGTGTATCAACACATAAACATCATTCTAGCTAGAGTCAAGTCATCAATGCATGACCATATCAACTATGCATATCATGAACTCATGCATGACAACAATAACCATATTAATGCACATTCGACAACATGTAAGCACTGACACACATGGAAATACATAACCAATCATACACTCATGATGACACACTTCAGAAAAAAAACATGCTCTTCACATGGCGACATAACTACAACCATGACCGACACCATGCATATGCAAAAAGCATATAGACCACAAGGATGATTAACACATGTGAAACCAACATGAATACATTACCAACACACACTACCCATCCATTCCAAGGGGTGAACCATGCTTTGATACCACTTTGTAACACCCTCATTCACATCTACCCAAGTAACCAGCCAACTGGGGTAAATATGTGACCAAAGGCCATTATAATGGGATTCAACCTCTTACGTGACCTTAAGGAAGTAGAATCAATAGAAACTCATAAGAAAGACCTTCTATACCTACTACAGGACTCCCAGAAGCCTTCGCAGTCATCGCCATGACCAATCCCTAGGTCCCACTGAGTTTTTAGACCATTAAACACTTGGATGCTTTGTTGATATGGACAAGGGTGTGTCTGGGAGGCTCTAGTCACTCCCATAGCAAGACATGGGTTCATCTAGGGACTTTTCTCCTCAGTCCTATGCCCGCAACTCCAGGATTTGTGCCACTTTTTCAAGCCCATAGCCTAGGTCACCACCTAGAACTCAATGATAAGTTCATAAATGAAATTTCACAGTGGAACAAAGATACATTTGCAAAAACATCAATAAGACTAGAATGGACCCCTACTATCCATGACAGGAATTTTGTCAAACATGTCACAAATATGTAATCTACAGGTTTAAACAACAGATCTGAGCATAGGGGTCAAATAATTATCTAAGAATCGCTAAGAAGCATTGTTCCCTCACATCATTAGTTTCATTATCATATATTAGGTCATAGATACATTGCTCATCCATTTACAAATCAAAACATAAGGAGAGCCATATATCATCACTATAATAATACATGCTTATAACTAGCATAATAACAATAGAAATATCAAGGATACATCAACCATACATATAAACCATTACATTTACACATAAGACACCAATGAAAGAACCTCTTATTAATGAATGCAAAAGACAACCCGGTATGGGACTACCATGTTCCACCCGGCCATAGATTGGGTGAGCCAAATCTCTCTTCAGCCAATCACCCCCATGCCATATTCCAAGCATGAATGTGGGACTCAAACCAAAAGAATGAACCAAGGCATCCCGAGGCTAAACCATCTCACCCTCATTAATAGAAACTAGGCTTTATCGAAATCCACATAAGATCACAAGGCCAAAAAAATAATAATGTAATAATAGGATTTACCATGATCTCCACTAGATCACTAGGCCAAAACAAGCATGGATGCCACTGGATTTATCCACCTACACTGTGAGGAATTTTCCCATCTCCTAGTCTCTAGGATTTACTGCAATCAACACTGGATCACTAGGCTCTAACTGAGACTCCACTCTCCATGCTTTACCATATATCACATCCTGAGATTACTAGACCTGATGGAGAGCACCCACCTCTAGGATTTACCATATATCTGGACATTTACCAGTCGAGGATTCCTAGGCCCACCAAGGCAACACAAAATATGGCCTTACCACAACCCATAATTTGGTTTAGGGGTTACTAGGCCATGTGTTCTTTTATTCAGATATCCACCTCACTCAGCTTCGAATCCATTCGGAAATCCAGCTGAACCAAAAGATGAGAACCCTATCACACCATGGTTATCTGGAAATGGAAAGGTTAGGGTAAAAAACACTATCACAACTGGAAAAACCCATGCCAATGACAAAAAGATAGCCAAGATCACACATGAAACACCATGCATGCCAAATATAACAAGGAAACCACACATGCAAATCAATAAATGCAAATAAACCTATTGTAGTTGCTTGGACCTGCTCTTCCTTGCTTGATCTCTAATTCCTCTTTGCCTCTTTTACCTTTCTTGATCCAATATTGAAATCCTCCAAGAAAATTCTATATGTCCAAGAGTTCAAGAGAGAGAGAATAGAGAGAGAGATCCAAAACTGAACTAACAGAAGGCAACACTAACAAAAAGTACCAACTGATCCTCAAAACCCTTTTTATCAATTAGGCATGTATTTTCCTTTATTTTCCCCCTTAGATGAAACTTTATTCCTTTCACCTTCCTTTTCTCCTAATTTCCATTATTTTCATGAATAAAATGCTAATTAAGGCCACTTTTCCTTTCCAAATGCCTTAGTCATTTCCTTTGCCAATTTCCTTAGCCATAATAAATCAAATGAACATCCACACTAGGATGTTTTGGCCCAACATTCAACTTGGAATAAGTGTCTCATAATCCATGGTTATTATTTTTCCTTTATTAACTTTTATTACATGGAATTTTCACTAGGACTATTACATAGAAACTAGAGCAAAGGTTTCTTCATAGTCCTCTCCCTCTTTCTAAGAGAATACCCTAACCATGAACCACACCTTGTACTTGTCAATACTTCCATTTGCAACATGCTTGATCTTGTATATCCACTTGGAAGCCACCATTGAATTCCCTTCAGGACTTGGCACAATCTCCCAGACACCATTCTTCATTATTAATTGGTACTCTTTAATCATTAATTCCTTCCACACCTATTGGCTCATTGCTTCTTCATATGTGGAAGGTTATGCATCAATAAGGTTTTTCGTAAGAGCTGCATAGCTAGAAAACCTCTTATGTTTCGTAAATTCTCTAGATGTGCCATCAAGAGTTGAATGTCTTTCTTCCTCTTCCAATGTAGATCTAAGCCATGTTGGTCTCTTCTTGATCTCTAGAAAAATAACCAATTCTATTGGATCTCAAGGCCCTTCTATCCTTCAGGTACATTTTTTAGAGCTCAAATGCCCCTCCCTTGAGGTCTCTTTCTTCACTTCATCCAAGGAATCCATGGAGTCTTACTTAGACTTCTAATATGCCATTTTCTCTGTAATGCCCTCGTCCCACATCTACCTAAGTAACTAGCCAACCACGGTAAACATGTGATGAGAAGTTACTATGATATGATTTGACTCCATATGTATTAGTTAAGGAAGTGGAATTGGTGGAAACAAACCATACCATACCTTTTGCACCTACTATAGGACTCCAAGAATGCATATCAGTCATTCCCTTGACTAGCCCCTAGGTGACACTCAGCTTTTAGACCACTAAAGCTCTGGACGCTCCCTTGATATAGGCAAGGGTACGTCTAGAAACCTTCGGATGCATGCACATCATGGGTATACATGCGTTCGGGGACTTTTCTCCTCAAACTTGTGCCTATGACTCCATGATTTGTGCACTTTTTAAGCTTAGAATCTAGATCATTGCCGAGAAACTGTTGTATCTTTTAGAATCCATAAATTACATGACCACAATAATTTCAAATAAAAAATTGGCTCCGGGACTAGGCCTTACAATCCCCAACTAGGACTGACATTTTTTCAAACACTTGGCATCAATGCAACCTACAAGAAATGAATATAAGAAAGAGCATAAATGACTAATACCTCATATGAGATTTGACAAGAATGATCACCACCCTCTTCCCTTAACTGTTTTGACATTAATTAGGTCTTACATCCATAATACTTTAAGTTACAATTAAATACATGAAATAACCATGACTATAACCAAGCTTATAGCAGGCATTAAACCATATAAATAACAATGAAATAAAAACTATTAAAGCCACATATTAACAAGTATAAAAGCAAGAGAACTTAGCTTTTATTAAACATAGGCAAAGCCAAGCAGGTTTGAGACTTCCACATGCCATCCAACCATAGACATGGTTGAACCAAATATTTCTTTTAGCCAGCCACCCCCGTGCCATATTCCAAGCATGAATATGGGATCTCATGGATAAACAAATCCAAAAAAAAACCAAGGGAATTTAGAGGTTAAATCACCTCCACCCTTACTAGATCGTGATCTCACCAAACCCGGCACCGAGATCAGAAAAGCAAACCGAGCTTGGAATTCCTTTGGACTCCATCACTATCATTGAGTAATTTTTTGTCTCCTTGTTTCTCAGGATTTACCGCAATCCACATTAGATCACTAAGCCCTAAACCGAGACACTAATCTCTCAGGATTTACCACAATCCACATCAGATATATAGAACCTAAACCGAGACTCCACCCTTAAGATTTACCATGTATCCTACCAAAACAGGTCAAGGGATTCCTAGGCCTTTGCGAATTTTCCTGAGACCACCACTTCCCCAGATTCTGAATCCATCTGACAATTACAAAGCTCAAAACTGAGAAAAAAACCCCATCACACCATGACTATCTGGAAAAGGCAAGCAAGGCTGAAAACCACTGTCATAACCCGACAAAACCATGCCACCAGCAACAAGGGAACCATATAACAACATGCAAATCCATGCTTGTCAAAACCATCTAGGAAATCACACATGAAATATGTTACCTGCAAGTATTACTACTAAAGCTACTTGATCCTACTCTTCCTAGTTTTATCTTTTCTTTCCTTCCCTTTCCTTTTCCTTCCTTTGCTTGTTTTTCCCTTCCTTGCTCATGTTGTAGCTTTTTTTTTATCTCCTGTCACACAAGTTCTTCGGAAGATGTAGAAGCCTCCTAGAGACAGCCTCTGGGTTGATAGGAGACCAGTGCCTAGGGAATCCAAGAGGATTGCTTTTGAAGATTGTCTAATGGTTTTTTGTTGCACTCAATATGTCACGTAGTTTGAAAAGAGATAATTCAGGGGCTTGGTTCAATAGTCCTTCATCAAGGTAAACTCAAGTAAACACATAGATCTAAATACTCAAGGGGAAAATATGGCTAATCTCAAAGAGAAATGTCTTGGTTCTAGTGGCTGACAAACAACAATACGCAACTTAACATTATTATTGTAGTATAGATGAATAGGAGGAAGGAAAGGAGGGGAATTGATGCAGAGGGATGGAAAGAACACAGAATCCTAAGAAACAATATCCAACATGATCCAGACTTATGCAGGAATGCAAAAAAATAAAAAAATACCCATATACACAGAGATGCAGTAGAAATAAAACTTTATTTCATTAATATCACAGAACTGAAATATGCTTACATATAGAAATAAAAATAAACTAGCTCGGGCGATGGTAGCTTATCTCTGAGAAGAGATGTGGTGGCTACATGCCCATGAACTATGTTACAATGAGTCTCAAAGGCCTTTTTATTATTGAGAAACAGTGGAAAACCATAAATATCCAAAAAACTAACCTTAAGAGATGAAGTGCCAAAACTGTGGGCCCCATTTGTGTAAATTGGTATATCAACTTCCCAGGGTTGTAATTTTGGCATACGATCTTTGTTTGGCTATCATAATACCTTGTTTCAAAGATCTTGAAAATAAAGCTGAAAAAGAATAGAAATCTAATTTGGGACTTTTGCGGTCTCTCTGCTTTCCCTAAAAACGTTGTTTAGGGCCTCAAAACAGCTCTGGAAGTTCAGGACCTAAAAAATTGCCAAAAATAATAAATTGTGCTACAATTAAAGAAACAGAAAAACTAAAAGAGACAGTGTTGGGGGTCCAAGTGGAATAGGCGGGTGGCCACCAATATCCACTTGGATCAGTCCTCCACCCTTAGGAAGAAATGGTCCCCATTGCATTGAATGGCTCCATTAGATGGGGAAACTTCTGTTGAACTTGGTCCCTGGTGAACCTCTTGCCTTGGTGTAGGAGTTGGCCAGATTTGACAACACAATATAGTTGGCTCTTCTGCTGGTGAGTGTTCTCGATCTGTGTGTCCATGATCCGATCAGTTGTGGCCTATTCCATGCAGTTTGGGTTTAACTTTGTTGGTGTGAGTTGTTCTACAATGTCTGATGTGTCCAGTAATGGTGGAAAGTATGGTCGAAGGTGGTCCACATTGAACATTGGGTGCAGGCCAAGGAATGGTGGGATGTTGAGCTCAAAAGCATTGTTCCCTACAAGCATAGTGATGGTCTAAGTCCCATATCAGAGTGAGTGAAGTTTGCGGGGGGGGCAACGAGGCACTCCTTCTGCAACTGTAACCAAACTTTGTTGCCCACCTGGAACTTGTGTGTCACCTAATGTTGATCATGACGCTACTTTTACTTAACATTGGTTCTGTTCAATATGTGATGGACCTATTAGCGAATGTGTTGAATGCACTCAATGAAGTTGTTAGCCCTATCAGCTTCATACTAGACATTAGCCAAATCTGCTTCAGTAACTGCAAATGGTATGGCCATATCAATGGGACATATTGGCTGGAAGCCCAACCCCACGTGAAAGGGGTTGTGAGTAGTTGAGCTATGGAGAGCTCTGTTGTAGTTGTGCTAGACATAGGGGAGGCTTTCATCCCATGTGCATGGATGCTTCCAGTTGTACATACACAGAATGTGTACGATCATCATGTTGATGACCTATGTTTGGTCATCAATTTAGGGGTGGAAAGTTGTGGACTTATTGAGCTTGGTATCCAACATTGATAAGAGAGTTGACCAAAATTTACTTAGGAACCTTTTGTCCCGATCTGAGATAATGGATTGTGGGATTCCAAAATGTACCCACGCTTGTTCAAAGAAGAGCTTAGCAGTGGCTTCTGTTGTGATACTCTTCTTGCAAGCCGCCATAATGGCCATCTTGTAGTGGCTTTTATTGACATGCTTAGTTGAAGGAAGGCCTGACATGTAATCCATGGAGATGGATTCGCAAGGTTTCCTAGGAATAGGTAGAGGAGTATATAGGCCTTGCTTATTGATGGTCGGTTTGGCAATGGTGCAAGCAGTGTAGGATCTAATGTACTTCCCAACATCTTGTCAAAGGTTAAGCCAATAAACATATTTTTGCAGTAGTGCCACTATTTTCTCTACCTTAAAATTCCTAGCGACCTGACTATAGTTTTCCTCCCAAATCATCTTGGCACACTGGCTTGAAGGAACACAGATGTGTCCCAAGTGGCATAACAATGCATCCTAGACATGAAAATTTGGAACTTGCTTACCTTCTAGGAGTGTTTGGTATGTGCTGCCAAATTTTGGATCACTCTTGTAAAGATGCATCCACCCTGTAATCTCATGCCCACAAGTGTCGAGCACAATGGTCAACACCATGACCGTGTTCAGCTAAGGCAATATGCAACATTGTTGGTGCTTCCATTGTTATACTTAATGTTCAAATGGAACTATTGCAAGTATGTGGACCATTTATGATGGCGATCGTTCTGCAGCATCCCTTGTGTCTGTATGAACTACAGGGGTTGTTGGTTTGTGTGGATGACCGTTTCCTTCCCCATAATTTAATGCTTCCATTGTCGGCAGACCTGCACAATGGAATACATCTCTTTATCATATGTGGGATACTTTGGGACTGTGTCTGAAAGTGTCTGTTGGGTCCCTATAATACTAGTGATTACCACATTACTATTGTAGTTGTACCCCTTATTAATATTGTTGTGCCCCTATTATCCCCATATTGTTATTACTGTGCCCCATAGAATCCCCCTATTGTTTTTTTGTGCTTTAATTAATTATTGTTAAGGTCGGGTTGGGTTATAATTTTGGACTCCTTAAGACCTCCCTATAATGTAGAAGGAGGTTTTGTCATTTGAATCATACCAAGAAATTGTTCAATTTAATGTAATATAAGAGGTCCCCCTTAAAGAGGCCTGAATTCCTAAACGTTGAAATCTATCTTTTCTATATTTTCTTGAGCTGGTTTTATAACATTTGGTATCAGAGCTTTGGATTCTAGGGTTTCACTGCTCCAAACAGGTCATCGTGGCATTTTCGCTATAACTTTTTTTTTTGCAACATTTCAGAAGCTAAAAAAAAAACCATTTGAGAAGCAATCGCGCTAGATCTCGGGTCCGAATTTCAAATCTGTTCACGCTATATTTGCGGAGATATGATCTGAGGAAGTTGGTGTTCTTGCAAACTCCTGAATTTCATTCCAAACAGGTCATCGTGGAATTTTCGCTATAACTTTGTTTCTGCGATGTTTCAGAAGCTAAAAAAAAATCCATTTGAGAAGAAATTGCGTTGAATCTCGGGTCTGAATTTCAAAGTTGTTCGCGCTATATTTGCGGAGATATGATCTAAGGAAGTTGGTCTTCTTGCAGACTCCTGAATTTCATTCCAAACAGGTGACTTGAGAAAAATCGTCATAACTTTCTCTCTGAGCATCTGATTGAAATTTCATAAGAAGGTGCAAAAAGAGGATGGACTGTAGTTTCTTGTATATATTTTTCAGAGCCAAAGGTCGAAACAGTGACTCATGGCACGTCATACAAGTTCGCTCTATTGAACTAGTCTATAATCAGGTCACTGTGGGAGATTTTGCATAACTCTTCCTTGGAGAATCCAATTTGAATCAAATTGGTGGCATTGGAAAGAGGACACAGAGGGATACTGCAGGTCGGAATTTTAGAACTGGATGATTTGAAAGTATAGAGATACATCAGAGGCAATACCGAGCTCCTACAAAGTGAAAAAAGGTGTGTAGATTCTTTTAAATTTTTGCTTAAGATTGGTTTGAAAATTTATTTTGAAGGAATTCAAAGGGCATAGTAGAACATTATTATCGGTAACGGATGCCCGGAGGAAAGAAAATGCAAACACCTAGTAAGGAACCTAAAAGCCCTAGCATGACTCATGAAGAAGAGGAAGAAATGCTACATGATATATCAAAATTACAAGAACAAGTGC
>APFE030966780.1:1989-12860 GCA_000404065.3 Pinus taeda
TTAATAATTAATTCACATCACTCATCACTAGTGTATTCTTTAGTTAGACTAAATACAACTAGTTCAACTAAGTCAAACTGAACACAACTCCATCAACTCCTCAATCAACTCCACCAAACTCAATCACTTGAGTTCTAACTGAAGTCCTTCATGCAACAGCTCAACTAACCCATAAGAAAAGTGTATTTCCTTCTGGCAGTTTCATGTGCCACATCCGTCGCTCGAACTGAAGTGCTGCAAGAGAATAAGATAATGTTTATAGTCCAAATATTATTAAGAGCTAATAATATTCGACTGTTCTATATTTAGACTGGCAGTCTAAAAATAGACTCCGCCCATATGTCTAAAAATAGAGGTCCATCTATTTTTACCAACATGACCAATCATCCATAAATAGCATCCTGCAACTCATAGACCATGATCCATATGTCTAAGAATAGACATAGCCTAAAAATAGACTTTGCGCCAAAAAATAGCCTACGGGACCACTTAGTGAAGGCGACTTCTTTTCACTAAGCTCCATCATCTTGTTGCATTTTCAACATATATTCTTCACATATATTCTTTAGTGAAAGAGTTATGAGGCTCGGTGAAAGAGTTAAACACGTACTCTATATATACTTTGGTGAAAGAGTTCTAAGGCTGGGTGAAAGAGTTTGGTGAAAGAGTTCCGAGGCTTGGTGAAAGAGTTAAACACGTACTCCATATATACTTCGGTGAAAGAGTTCTCAGGCTCGGTGAAAGAGTTAAACACGTACTTTATATATTCTTCACATATATTCTTCGGTGAAAGAGTTCTGAGGCTGGGTGAAAGAGTTAAAAACGTACTCTATATATTCTTCGCATATATTATTCGATCTGTAGGTTGCGGTGGGCATCGACGATCTGCAGTCGGGTTTGCTGATATCAGGTGCACACATTCCTTATCTTTTTCTTTTTCTAATACATATTTGCTCATATAATTTCAAGTATGAATATTTCACCATAGTTACCAAAGATTACCAAGGGCAGACCTACCACAGTTACTCTACAAGGCCTTTATGAATATATAGAGTCTTTAGAGAAACGTAGAGAAGAAAGAGAAGCAAAGCTACAAAAAGAGTTAGAAGCCATGCTGGAAAATAAATTTTCATCTCTTGAAGACACGATCCAAAAACAAATAGAAAATAAAATAGAACTACTAGACAATAAAATAGAGGCAATGGAGACTAGATTGTAGGTTATAGAAAAACAAAACCAATATACTAACCAACCATCCTAGCAAGGAGATGTTGATACTTTAGAGAGTCTTAAAATGAAAGACATGATTAAAGAACTAGAAGAAAAAGTTCATAGCCGCCTCACCCTAAATAATGTGGTAGATAAGTTAGATATCAAACCAATTAAAGATGAAATGAAAAAATAATAGAATTAGACCACAAACGTAACAAAAGGGCCTCCTTATAATCTTCGGTTTAAAAGAGGAAGTAGATGAGGATACTTTAGCCTTAGCCCAGACAGAATTACATAATAGATTACAAATTGAAACAGTGTGTCTCACAGAAGCAACAAGGTTGGGGAAATTTAACCGAGAATAAAGGAAGACTAACCGCATAAAGGTGAGCTCCACTGATCATAAGTACGACATACTTAGTAAAAACTCAAGTCTAAAAGGAATGGGAATATTCATAAATGAAGATCTCATTCCAGAAGATCAAGCAGAATTAAGAAAGGAGGTTCAAAAGGTAAAAGAAGCTAGAAAGGAAGGAAAATGGGCAATAATCAGAAATAGAAAAGCCTTTATTCGAGATAGAAACCAAAAAGATAGTAATCAATAGCAATTAAACATGCTTCGAATCCTTTCTTGGAACTGTCGAGGCTTCCCATGGAACAAAAGCCCCAAGCTAAGTTGGATTTGAAATGATGTTGATATTATTTTGCTTGTTGAAACTTGGGAGCACGAAGAATCTAAGGTCCCTAACATAGATGGCTTTACGCTATGGTCTACCTGGAAAAAGAGATCCTCCCGTAGAGACATTGGGGGAATAGCTTGTTACATTAAGAAGAACATCTGCCCCCATGCTAGGATTTATAAAAATGACCCTCACAACCAATATAGTTGGATAGAGATCAGTGACATTAATAATAAAAAGTCCTACATAGCAATATGTTATTCCCCCCCATCAATTCTACCTTCTATAAGAAGAAGAATCTAGATAAAACTAACCCTTACAATGGTTTAGAGAATGATATTTCTAGCCTAAGGAATGACGGTAATATCCTTCTAATAGGTGACTTTAATGCTCGAACTTCAAACAACCAAGCTATTATTCTAAGCAATCATTATAACCCTAATCCTCTTTGGTTAGACGAAGACCCTACTCTGGCTAGTAGGTACAAAAGGATCTCTAAAGACCTTGGGGAAAATTTGTTTGGGTTAGAGCTAGTCAAGCTCTGTAGTGCTCAGGATCTCATAATTTGCAACGGTCTAAAGAAGTGGCCCAATTCCAGCAAGATGACCTGCATCCATGGACTTGGTAGCAGCGTGATAGACTACATTATTTCTGATCTCCCATTATAGAACAAAATAATAAATTTTGGCATCATAAACGACCACGAACCTAACTCTCATCATAGGCCTTTACTTATAACTCTCAATTTTGTCATGCGTAGAGTTCCCACATAAAATAATACTTACAAAAAAAGAACTTAATATTTGATAGAAATAAAAATGATCTCTTTCTAAATGAATTAAAAACTAATTTGCTTCCTTTATCTAGTATAGACAACATAGAAGACCTCTATCATAATTTTACTACAACCCTCTCATATTCTATTAACAATTTCTCAATTGAAGTTTCAAATAATAAAAGAAATAGCAAAACCAATCCATGGTATGACAAAGATTGTAAAAGTGCGAGGAGAGTAATTAAGGAAGCTATTGGTGAATCTCTTAAAATGGACAAGATAAAAATATACAAAGCCCTAACTAAAAGGAAAAAGACGTAGTACATTCGTCAAAGGCAGGAGAATCTCTTACACCTCTCTAAGGTAGCTCCTATGAAATTTTGGAGGCAGATTCTGACTAGGAAGACTAAAGATAATAATAAAATTGCTCTTCACGATTGGAATTCCTATCTTAAAAAGCTTTATGAATCTCCAAATGTCATGGATAATTTGGAAACCCTACTCACAACGAAAGAAGTTTTCTCTTTATAAGACATTAAGTTTGGGGTTAATCGCCTCGCTAATGGGAAAGCTAAGGACATTGAAGGTTACCAGGCGGAAACCTTAAAAATTGGAGGTCCGGTCCTCATCCCCCACATCCACAAGCTTTTTAATCAAGCAGTCAAGCAAGGTTCCCTAAACCTTGGACTGAGAGCCTCATTATCCTTATTTTTAAAAGTGGGGATACAAATAACCCCTCTAATTATCGGACAATTATGATCAGCCCTCTCTTAGCCAAGTTATGTGGTAGTATTTTGGAAAAGAAGTTAAGCATATGGCTTGAAAGTGAAGGTAAGCGGGCTAAAGGCCAAGCAGGTTTCAAAAGGCATCACTCAACAACAGACCACCTTGTTACGCTTAGGATCATTGCGAAGGAATGTCATAATGATAAATCCAATTTATTTTGTTGCTTTGTGGACTTTAGAAAGGCTTTCGATACAGTTCCTAGATACAACCTTTGGAATGAATTAGAAGAGCTAAAGGTTCCTCTCAAGTTGAGAGCTGCCGCTATAAGGTTATACGAGAATGTAATTGCCAAGCTAAAGAGCAATGATACATCGATAAGCTCGAAGGCTATTTAGAGGAAGCAAGATGTGATGGCACGATCTTAGCTGGGATAGTCATCATCCTTCTTCTCTATGCTGACGATATTTTTCTTTTCGCAAGGTGCCCATCTGATCTTGATGAGAAACTCAGGCTTCTTAAGGATTTCCGCTCTACCATGGGTATGACTGTTAACACTGACAAAACAAAAGTTATGATTATCAAATCCAAGAAGGACACTTACGCTAATTTTATGTATGACAATAATAACTTGGAGGAAGTGTATTCTTACAAGTACCTAGGAATTGATATTCATCACAAGCTCAACTGGAACCATAGCGTTGAGAAAAGGATTAATGGGGGGTGGAAAGCTTATTTTGGTCTTGAAAATAATTGTAAAACAACAAACCTTGTAATGTGGGATAAAAAGAAGTTCCTCTTTGAAACTTTAGTCACTCCTGTTATCTTATATGGCTGTGAGGTTTGGGGTTGCAGCATCTCCAGAGAACCATGAAGAAAGATTGAGCAAATCTAGAAGCGTTTTATAACTGATAACCTGAAAATTAAAAGTAATACACCCTATCCTATTCTCCTTATAGAAGCAGGTCTTTGCCCTATTGGGAGCCTAGCTATGATTAGGTTTCTGCTGTACAAGCACAAAATCAATAACATAGATGATCATAGACTTCCTAACCTAGCTTTAAATTCCAGCCAAAACCACCTAAGGCTCAATCAGGGGTGGCATAAAGACACAAGGGCTTGGTTAAACTATTGGGAGATCAATGAGAATGATGCATTGCAAAACATAAATAACATTAAAGGTATTGTTACTTCTAAGTTCAAAGAAAAAATGTGGTGTGAGAAAGATTTAGCGGCTAAAATAAAATTAAGTTATTATAAGAAGGTCATCAACCCCACCCTAGAAGATCAAAAGTATCTCTCTATTTTAACTAGCTCAAAGAAGAAAATTAATATAGCAAAGATTAGAACGAATTCTCATGAGCTCCATAGTGAAACAGGTCGTTGTGAAGTTCCTAAAACGCCATGGATGGAAAGGATCTGCCATATATGTGAAAATAGGAACATCAAAGATGAAAACCACTTCCTCTTAGAGTGCCCCACATACAACCACATTAGATTTCAGTTTCACAATATTTGTTACAATACTAACCTTCCTAGCCTTTTACAATGTCAAAATTATAGTGAGCTTGGGAGGCTTCTCTCCAAGCGTTTTGAGCATAGGAATAAAATCTTAAATCAAAATAAATAATTTATTTCTTTAGGTCCGATAGACCAATGTTTGGTCTCGGTGGACATTAACCATCATGCTCATCAATTTTTTGTCAAAAATATATTAATAACTGGTCAAAAATAAAACAAATTAATTATATCATAAATACAGAAAGTATAATAAAAAAATACAAAATCTCATTATTATATAGATTTTCCATACATTACTAGTATTTACACTCACTTTTACTTCTACATATATATTTTTATATTTATATTTCGTTTATAATACAGGTAAAGTATATAAAAATTGCGTAAGGATAGGAAGTAATTCTAACGTACTTATATCTTTTATGAATTTCTCATTAAAAAAAAATCAAGACTTCAACTTTACTTACTGAAAACACAAAGTCGTACAATCTATGTAGGGTGACTAATTTACCAATGTGGCCTCAATTCCCATGCAACTATAACGTTAGATCACTGATCCGGGGCTAATATCCTTCTTTGGGTGGTTACCATTTTGAATTCGTCTTTTCTGTGGATTTCTTTCCACTTGTGCCTCTATCACGCATGGGAAATTGTCCCTCGTTTAAACACTTTTCCGTGTTAGTTAACTTTATCCTCTTTATTGTCGAGCAAGATGGTTGGCTCCTGCCATTGCGCAACTCTTATTTTTTCTTCAAGTTTCAGCTGCACAAGGTTCATTGTCTTTCGTGACTCTTAACATTGCACAAGGTTCATTGTCTTTCGTGACTCTTTCGTTTCTCTGGTTCAGACCTCAGAAGATATCGCTAGGAGTCTAGAAGCATGTTTCAAATTTTTTTATTAATTTTTTATTAGTTTTTTTGTTTGTCAAGTTGTGTGTCTGTGATAGATGGCTATAAGTTTGATTTTTTTTTAGAAACTGCTACTTAACAACATTTAAGCCTGGTGAGAACACCGACCCTAGGTCAAACCAACCCTTAATATAACAAGATTTTTGGAAAAGATGACATTCACACCCAGATTGACTTACATACATGTCATTACCCTCTATTTACAATAATAAATATTAATTTTTTACTAATATTTATAATAATAAATTAAATTTTAAATTTAATAAATAAATATACATTAATTTATCTTTATACATTTATGAAATCTTTTTCCTTATCAGAAAAATTAAGCACTCATAATATAAATTCAGCAATTACACTTGTGAAACTGTTTTACCTTTACTATCTGCAAAAACACTACATATCCTATCCCTTTAAAAAAAACAAATTCTTCCATTGCAACCAGAATAATACATCTCATCAGTGAGTCATAAAACATAATTCTTCCCTCCCACCAAGAATAATACATCTCATCAGTGAGTCGTTTTCTTATTAAAAGCTCATTGGGAAACGTAAGCCTCGAGGGACCTTATAGTCATGTAATCCGTGTTATTAGCTGAGAGTCCTCCGTGGCTGAAAAAAAACAAGTGCTTACTAACATAAAGTGCCATCCTCCTTGTGCCTTATATTTAGCAAACAAGGTGATCATTACTGATTAACATTTTCCCATTAATTTAATAAAAAATACTCAATATTGTCAGTGTTCTGTTTTGTACAGCTTGCTAATGTGAAGCATTTGATAATAGTTAAAATGAAAATGAAACTTATGTGTGCTGCAACATCGACTTCACTCTCGCGAACCGAACCCTAAAGCTGTAACTTTGTATTTACAATATGTTTCATAGATATAACCTAAAAAGCTTGAAAGGTGCTGGCTCAGATAGAGCTAAGAAGTAAATTCTACCAAAAAATGATGGCCATTTTGGAATATAATTGAGCATGTATTGATATTTTTTATCATGACGATCTTTTTATCCTGCTAATGTAGGTGCAGGTGCAAGTCACGTCATTGCTCAATATTATCAGTTCGTTCGGCTTGGTTTTGAGGTGACTTAACAGATGTGAATGGCTAATTCAGCAATAGTTTCAGTACCATAATGGTTGAAATCAATTCTTTCGCAATTCCCTTTGCTAATGGCATAACATTTGAAGCTGTGCAGGGATACAAAAGAGTTGTGGAGAACTGCAGATTAAACGCCAAACATTTATGTGATAGCCTCTCAAAAACAGGCTGCTTCAATATTTTATCAAAAGAGATAGGTGTCCCCCTTGTGGCGTTTTCGGTCAAGGAAAAATATAGGTACGATGAGTACAAGATATCGGAGCAGCTAAGGAGATTTGGGTGGATTGTGCCTGCTTACACCATGCCTCCAGATGCTCAGAATATAACTCTTCTTCGCGTGGTCGTACGTGAAGACTTCAACAAAACACTTGCAGACAGACTCGTTGAAGATATCCTTAGAGTTTTGAGTGAGTTACATGAATTTTCTCCCAAAGATATTGTTATTACTAAGGCTATTGAAAATGGACATGCAACTCGTTGTCACTAAGGCTATTGTTCCATGGACTTGCAACCCACGCAGCAAGGTCGAACCTGAACAGGTTGGAACGCAGACAATCAGAAGATGCATAGAACCAATAGGGTTTGTTAGTTAAATATTTTGTTAGGTCTCATCTATATTTAAAACATATAATAAATCTTGGCATGTTTGTGTAAAGAGGTAAAGTCTGAATATATATTCTGGTTAACATTATACTACATCAGATATTAAACATATGGTAATTCCTCGCATTCTTTGTATCGGGGATTGCATTCTTTATTAAGCATATGGTAATTCTTTGTACCGGGGATTTTTAACTAATTAACTAATTATATGAAAAGATTATATTAAGTATGGTTTATTTTAGAGTGGGGTTTTCATATTTTTAATTAATTATTAATAATATTAGATAGTACAGATAATATTTACGGATTATTTCAAAATTCAAAATGTAATAAAGAAATCAGAGATGATATTTATCTCCAAAGTAAACTTGCAATTTTTATTTTTTTAATTAAATTAATTAGTTAAGGAAATGTTATGTGAATAAGTGTCATACGAAATAAGTTATGGGTTTTTAGGCATTCATATTGATAAATAGTATTGTAACAAAGCCTACTTACAAATTAACAATCTCAATGGATAAATAGTATTGTAACAAAGCCTACTTACAAATTAACAATCTCAATGGTAAAGTGGAAATAAATCTCCATAATTAATAATCTTGTTCCATGTTTTTCTAAATGTATATATGTTTAATCTTTAGAATTTATATTTTTTAATTATTATATAAGTCTAAAATAATATAAAAAATTTTTAATTTATTTTCGTTTTTAAATGGTTTTTTTATTTTAGTAAATAACAAGGTATTTATGCAATAATCTGTTTTTGATGCTTATTATATCATCGAACTAGTGGACCATTTTCAACCATTTAATTTTGATACCAGTAAACTAAAAATATATAATAATAAATATAAATCTAATTTATAAAAAAATCCATTATACACTTGTAGAATATATATTTTATTAAAATTAAAAATAAATAATAACACAATTTGTTAAAAAAATCTTTTTTCATTAGAAAAGAAAAAGAGAAATTTATTACATCTCATAATTAAGCATTCATATTATTAATTTTGGGTGTTTCTATATATTATATATATATATATATATATAATATATATATATATATTATAAACACCATGTTCAAATAATAATTGTAATAGTTAACCTAATGACAAATATATTATATATTGACCAATAATAATAACTTCTTTCTTATTGAAATACATGTAATCGTTAAGAGCTAAATTTAAAACTTTGTTATTCAACTAATTTTAGTGTTAAAATTTTAATGTTTAATATAAAATTAGACAGGTAGAGTATGTATGCCTTCATAGACTTAGTAGTCAAATCCTTGTGTGGAGATGGGTAACTTGTCCCACTAACAAGGGGGTCTCATACACCAATTTGGTGTGTGGCTTGGTCATGACCTTAAAATTGGATAACAATAATAACATATCTCATATTTCATTAAAATAAAATTTGTTGGATCTAAGTCTATTACTACTAAATATTTAATGTTTCTTTTGGGTTTTATGTTTCATTTATTCCGACATTATATTCCTCGTTATGGTGTTTATAGACTATAGTTCAAACTATTATGTCGAGTTGTGATTTGAGTTCAACATCACTCATCTTATCTAAGTAAAAGATGCAATCGAAGAATAAATTTTTGATCTCTATAAATTGAAGCATGTGTGTTCTCTACTTGTCCTTTGCAACTACAATCTTGTTCTTTCATATCATGTCCCAATTTTCCTCGTCCCTTGTCCCACTAACAAGGGGATCTCATGCACTAATTTGTTTTAGCTTGGCCATGACCTTAAAATTTGTTAATAATAATAATAATATATCTCATATTTCATTAAAATAAAAAATAGATCTAAGACTATTACTACTTCTAAATATTTAATGTTTCTTTTGGGTTTTATGTTTTATTTATTCCGACATTATATTTCATGTTATGGTGTCTATGGAATATAGCCTTGTCCAACTAACAAGGAGGTCTCATACACGAATTTGGTGTATGTGGGGCTTGGCCATAACCTTAAAATTGAATAATACTAATAATATATCTCATATTTCATTAAAAGAAAATTTGTTGGATCTAAGTCTATTACTACAAAATATTTAATATTTCTTTTGGGTTTTACGTTTCATTTATTCTTACATTTTGTTCCTTTTTATGGTGATTATAGACTATAGTTGGGATTGTTATGTCTAATTGTGATTTGCATTCAAAATCACTAATCTTATCATAAAGATGCAATCGAAGAATAAATGTTTGATATCTATAACTTGAAGCATGTTGGTCCTCTACTTGTTCTTTGCAACTACAATCTTGTTCTCTCATATCATGTCTCAATTATCCTCGTCCCTTGTCCCACTAACAAGGGTGTCTCATACATCAATTTGTTTTCTAGCTTGGCCATGACCTTAAAATTGGATAATAATAGTAATATATCGCATATTTCATTAAAAGAAAATTTGTCGAATCTAAGTCTATTACTACTTCTAAATATTTAATGTTTCTTTTGGATTTTATGTTTCATTTATTTTGACATTATATTTCTTGTTATGTTGTTTATGGACTATAGTTGAGATGGTTATGTCTTGTTGTGAATTACATTCAACATCACTCATCTTATCTAAATAAAAAATGAAATCAAAAAATAAATATTCGGTCTCTATAACTTGAAACATGCTTGTTCTCTATTTGTCCTTTGCAACTACAATCTTGTTACTCATATAATGTTCCAATTTTCCTCTCCACTCTTCTAATCATCCCTTCATTTCTACTGAAGATTAGAAAAACAAAAACAAAATGAAAAACAAAATAAGGCCAAAAAGAATGTATACATATATCTTTTAACTAAAAATTAAATATAATTTTATAACATATTAAAACTTTATTATGAAATTCAGTCCAACATAACCATGGCTCATGTTTGTTTAAGTTCTTTATTAAAATATAATAATTTTTAAAAAAAAAAAATTCACAAATATATTATAGTTTATTATAAATAAGAATAACATAAATATCAAAAGTATAACCACTCTTGATTTTATTCCAAAAATATGAACGGTTCTAGTCGTTATAAAGAGTTATCAAAATTATGAATCACTATAAACTTTATATTCAAGCTAGTCAAGCTCTGTAGTGCTTGGGATCTCATAATTTTCAATGGTCTAAAGAAGTGACCCAATTCTAGCAAGATGACCTGCATCCATGGACTTGGTAGCAGCGTGGTAGACTACGTTATTTCCGATATCCCATTACACAACAAAATAATAAATTTTGACATCTTAAACGACCACGAACATAACTATGATCATAGGCCTTTACTTATAACTCTCAATTTTGTCATGCATAGAGTTCCCACAGAAAATAATACTTACAGCCAAAA